>JAQZBX010007003.1:0-51668 GCA_029593785.1 Cabassous unicinctus
TTATAATTTATGGCCTGGTAACTGTAAGCTTCTATCCCAAATAAATACCCTTTATAAAACCCAGCAGATTTCTGGTATTTTGCATCAGCACCTCTGTAGCTCACTAATACAGATGGTGTTGATGGTACCACAATATTGTGAATATAATTAACAACATTGGATTATATATTTAAATGTTGTTTTTTTAATGCATTCATTTTAATTCCTTTAAAATATTACAGCAATATTAAATATTTTAAAAGCATAATTTATACATCATTTTATTTATTTATGTGTATTTACTTTATCCATGTTTTCACTCCTCCTTGCCATGACAGAATATATTTATTAGCAATATATAATAATTGAGACTCATATTGCATTCTACTCTTTTTGGTAAACATTAATATTCACCTCTCAATCTCTCTAAGCTTCCCCTGCCATACATAGCTGCTATTTAATTTCCATCTCTCTAATTTATTTATTTTTTAAGTAATTTTTTTTACTTTTTATAAGTTACTTAGATTACATAAATGTTACACAAAAAATATACGGATTCCCATATTCCCCACTCCCCACACGTCCCACACATTCCCACATAAACATCCTCCATTAATGTGGCACATTCATTGCAGTTGATAAATGCATCCTGGGGCTTTGCCATTAAGCATGGACCATAGTTCACATTGTAGTCTACACTCTCTCCCACACAGTTCAGCATGTTATGTGATGATATAAAATGGCCTGTATCTGTTGTTGCAGTGTCATTCAGGATGATACCAAAATCTTGAAATAGTCCCTATATTATAACTGTTTTTCCCTCTTGCTGCCCCCAGAGCCTCAGGTGGCCACTGGCTCCACATCAATTTTGTAATTCCTTCCATTGGTAGAATCACAGTATGTCTATAGTGGAATACCAGTAAGTCCACTCTAGTCCATACTTCCTTCACCAATCCTGAGGACCCTGGCATGGTGATGTCCACTCCATCTCTAATTGACAGGAGGCTTATATCCCATGGGGAAAATGGATGGGACTATCTCTCTTGAAGTTGCATACTCTCTCTGTTCCTTGGGATGGTCGTTGTCCATCATAATCTCTTGTTAGTTGTCCTGGGTGAGTCCAATGAGCTATAGAGTAGGTGTTGCCACTTCACTGAGGCTCTGGGCCCAACTGACACACTGGCAGCCCAGTGACTCAAGACTCTTGGACATACACCTACAAATCCAGCACCAAGTATAGGCTTAAGTAGAAGGGATAGAAGAGTTATGTGTAAGGAAGATATAATTGAGTCCAACTCTGTCACTCTCAGGATCACAAACTCCAAAGTAGGGTCCACTAGTGAAGCACCAAACTCTGAAGCTATCTGCTCTGACCATAAGATCTGGGTGTCTCCAGAGTCCTCAAGAGTCCCACTATTTAGAGTAGTATCCACTTTGGCAGTCTATGAGATCCTGCTGAGATGTGCATAAGCATTACCTCTGGGACGACCTCCTGACTCACTTTGAAGTCACTTAGCCATATCAACTCATTTGTCTTTACCTTTTGTCCCTTTTATTTGATGTCTTTTTCCAGTTGTATTGCTAGTTGGTTCTTGCTAGTAATCCCTCAGGGCCAGGGAGGCTCATCCCCAGGAGTCATGTTCCATGCAGGGGGGAAGGTAATGCATTAATATGCTAAGGCTGGCTCAGAGAGAGGCCACATTTGAACAAAAAGGAGGCTCTCAGGAGGCAACTCTTAGGCACCCCACAACACTAGACTAAGTTTCAATTTCAAGAGCAAAGGCTCATGTGCATAGTCATCAATATCAAGGGCCCCTCAGTGGATCATCCTCCTTCACCAGTCATTGCCCCTGCAATTGAGGGACTGTTTCTGCTCCATTACAGAATGTGGCAGAGCTCTCCAGGATGGAATTCAGTATTCTCTCATTTATTGAGTGATTTTCCACCCACTGTGACAATGCCCCATGAATATTTGAACATTTTAACACACCTTATATATATGCTGAGGTGAACTTCCTCCCATGTATACCCCATCATTGACATCTCACACTGCCGCAGTTGTAACCCTTCTATGATCCAAATTTTCTTCAAAAATTAAGCCATTAAATTAACCAGATACAATTAATATGAAAATGACATAATAAAGATAAATTTAAATATAAGGAATAAAATACATAAAATTTTTTAAAAACTAAAATAAATTAAAATTAAAAGATTAGGATTAAAAAGTAATGAAAAATATTTTAAAAATATTTTTGACCTTTTGCCTTTCATCACTGTAATATCTGATGTCCTGTCTGTACAGTGTCATTTTCTTCCAGTGTCATAATATTTTTCATTTTGTTTTCAAAGAAGTTTTAGGTCACAGTAATGTCACACATAGAATACAGGGGACTCTTATATACCCAACATCCTCCCTTTTCCTCTTTCACATATTAATACCTTTTTATATGTAGATGGTACCTTTGGTATAACTGATATACCAATAGTGAAATATAGCTACTAAACATGGTCAATAGTTTACATTATGGTTTACATTTTAGACCATATGCTTTTATAAACTTTGATGATATTTTATATGGCCTGTATCTATCATTGTAAGATCATGTAGAACACTTCTATTGCCCACTAAATACCCCCCAGTTGAAACTATTCTATTCTTTCCTCACCCTTCCCTCAGGGCCCACAGTGACCACGTGGTTTCACTCCCTGGATGACAAGACTCATACTTACATGCAACAACACTGAAGTCTTGACACACTGGTTTGTCCTCCCCTATTAGGAACCACTCATGATCTCGAGAGACTCCCACCTCTCTATTTGTGAACAAATCGGTCCACCCAAATATGGGAGTCCAACTCCTTCCCACTCATTATGTGGGACTCCACCCACTGATACAACACATTATGACAAAATGATCACTCACACACTCCCTAGAATCCTCCTCCAGTTGCACCCTGTCTCAAAAGTCCCTCCATCCAACACCCTAAACCAGCAACCCTTCCTTGTCATATTGCCATGAGAGCATTCCCAACTTTATACTTTCAACCACATACCCAAAAGTCCCCAGTGTTCACATGGTCCCTTTCACAAACCTACCCCCAGAAGCCTGGACCTCCCAAACTATTCTCCCCAATCTATCCACCTGTCAAATCTGCACCACCCAACCCAATAAATCGCTACCCTCCTGACATATCCCTTCAATACGCAAGTACACACTTTCACCTTACCATAGATTACATCCGTATAGGTAATGGCTCACAATCTTCTTCTCCCTTTCTATTTCCTACAAACCTATCTTCCAGACAATAGCCCTCTGAGTCTGCTCAATTTACTTAATTCATATCAGTGAGGTCATGTATTGTTCATCCTTCAATACCTGCCTTGCTTCACTCAACATAACATCCTCAAGATTCATCCATGTTATCCTGTGGGTTAGCACCATATTCCTTCTTACAGCTGAGTAATATTCCATTGTATGTATGTGCTACATTTTGTTTATCCATTTATCTGTTGATGGGCATTTGGGTTGATTCCAACTTTTGGCAACAGAGAATAATGCCACTATAAACATTGGTGTGCACACATCTGATCGTGACTTTGCTTTCGATTCTTCTGTGTATATACTCAGAAGTGGAATTGCTGGATCATACGGCAGTTCTATAGCTAGTTTTTTGAGGAACACCAAACTCTCATCCACAATGGCTGGATAATTCTACATTCCCACCAGCAGGTGATGAGGGTTCCCATTCCTCCACATCCTCTCCAACACTTATAATCCTCTGTTTTTTAATAGCCACCAGTCTAATGGATGTAAGATGCTATCTCATTGTAGTTTTGATTTGCATTTCCCTAATAGCTAGTGATGTTGAGCATCTTTACATGTGCTTTTTAGCCATTTGTATTTCTTCCTTGGAGGAGTGTCTTTTCAGTTCACTTGCACAGTTTTAACTGGGTTGTTTGTCTTTTTATTTTCGAGGCGTAGGATTTCTTTATATATGCTGGATATTAGGCTCCTATCATATATATGGTTGCCAAACATATTCTCCCATTGCACAGGCTGCCTTTTTACTTTAATGGTAAAGGACTTTAAGGTGAAAAAATTTTTAATTTTGAGATCCATTTATCTATTTTTCTTTCACTGCTCATGCTTTGAATGTGAAGTTCATGAAACCATTTCCTATTGCAAGATCCTTTAGATGCTTCCATCCACTATCTTTCAAGGTCTTTATGGTCCTGGCTCTTATATTTAGATCTTTGATACATCTTGAATTTATTTTTGTATAAGATGTGTGATGGTGTTCCTCTCTCATTCTTTTGGATATGGTTATCCAATTCTCCAAGCACCATTTGTTGAAGAGGCCATTTTCTCCCAGCTGAATGGGCTCAGTGGACTCATAGATTATGAGATGACTGTATATGTGAAGAACTATATCAAAACTCTCAATTTGGTTCAATTGGTCGGTATGTCTATCCTTCTGCAGATACCATGCAGTTTTGACCACTGTAGCTTTGTAGCATGGTTTAAGGTCAGGTAGTGTGATACTTCCAATTTCATTTTTCTTTTTCAATATGTCTTTGGCAATTCAGGGCCTCTTACCCTTCCAAATAAATTTTGTTGTTAGTTTTTCCAATTCATTAAAAAATGCTGTATTGATTTTTTTGGGGATTGAATTCATCTGTCGATTACTTTGGGAGGATAGACATCTTAATACTTTTTAGGCTTCTTTTCTATGAACAGTTAATATTCTCCCATTTATTTAAGTCTTCTTTGATTTCCTTTAACAGTGTTGTGTAGTTTTCTGTATATAAGTCCTTTACATCTTTACTTTAATTTATTCCTGGGTACTTGATTTTTAGCTACTATTGTAAATGGTTTTTTTTTTTTTTTCCTTGATTTCCTCTTCAGAATGCTTATTTTTTGTGTACAGAAATGCTACTGATTTTTGAGCATTGATCTTACAGCCTGTGACTTTACTGAAATCCTTTATAAGTTCTAGAAGCTTTGTTGTAGATTTCTCATTACTTTCTATGTATAGTATCATGTCATCTGCACATAGTGAAATGTTTACTTCTTCCTTTCCAATTTGAAAGTCTTTTATATCTTTTCCTTTCCTCAGTGCTTAAGCAAGTACTTCTAACACAACGTTAAATAGGAATGGTGATAGTGGGCATCCTTGTCTTGCTCCTAATCTTAAAGGGAAAAGTTTTAGGATTTCACCATTGAAGATAATTTTAGCTCTGGGTTTTTCACATATATCCATTACCCTGTTCAGAAAGTTTCCTTCTATTCCTATCTTTTGCAGTGTTTTTATCAGGAAAGTGTGCTGTATTTTTTCAAATGCTTTTTCTGCATCTGTGGATATGACCATAAGGTTTTTTTCTTTTGATCTTTTTATGTGGTGTATTACATTGATTGATTTTCTTATGTTGAACCATGTTTGTATACCTGGGGTGAAACCTACTTGGTCATGGTGTACAATTCATTTGATGTGCTGTTGAATGCATTTAGCAACATTTTGTTGAGGATTTTAGCATTGAGGTTCATTAGAGAGATTGGTGTGTAGTTTTCCTTTCCTGTAACATCTTTGTTTTTCTTTGGTATTAGGTTAATATTGTCATCAAGGAATGAGTTAGGCATTCTTCCTACTACTTCTATTTTTTGGAAGATTTTAAGCATGATTGGTCATAGGTCTTTCTGGAATATTTGGAAGCCATATGGTCCTGGGATCTTCTTTGTTGGGAGGTTTTTGGTGACTGAGTCTATCTTTTTCCTTGAGTTGTTCTGTTGAATTCATCAAGTTCTTCTTTTATCAATGTAGGCTGCTTGTGAGTTTCTAGGAATGTCCATTTTCTCTAAATTATCATTCTTGTTGGCATATATTTTTTCTAAGTATTCTCTTATGATACACTTTATTTCTGTGGGGTCAGTTGTGACACCCCCTTCCTCATTTCTTAATTTGTGTATTTGCATCTTCTCTCTTTTTTTCTTTGTTAGTCTGTTTAAGGGTTTGTCAATTTTATTGATCTTCTCAAAGAATCAGCTTTTGATTTTGTTTATATTTTCTAGTGCTTTCTTAATTTCTATTTCATTAAGTTCTGCTCTATTCTTTGTTCTTTCTTTCTTTCTACTTCATTAGGGGATAGTTTGTTATTCTTTCTCTAATTCCTACAAGTTTGCAGTGAGATCTTCGATTGTAGCTCTTTCTTCTTTTATGATAGATGCATTTATGGCTATGAATTTCCCTCTCAGTACAGCTTTTGCTGCATCCCATAGGTTTTGACATGTTGTTTTGTCATTTCCATTCATTTCAAGGTAGTTACTGATTTCTTTTGAGATTTCCTCCATTACTCACTGTTTGTCTAAGAGTGTGATGTTTAACTTCCTTATCTTTGTGCCTACTTTGGTTCTCTGGCCCTTTCTGATTTCTAATTTCATTCCATTGTGTTCAGAGAAATTACTTTGTATAATCTCAATCTTTCTGAATTCATTAATGGTGTATTAAAGTCCCCAAATATAATTGTAGAGCAATCTATTTCTCCACTTAGCTTTTCCAGGGTTTGCCTCATGTATTTTGAGGCACTTTGGTTAGGTGCATAAATGTTTATGATTGTTCTTTCTCCTTGAAAGATTATCCTTTTGTCTAATATATAGTGTACATCTTTGTCTCTTACAATAGTTTTGCACATAAAGTCTATTTTGTCTGATATTAGTAGAGTTACTCCCACCTTTTTGGTTATTGTTTGCTTATAAGATTGTTTTCCAGCCATTCACTTTCAGTCCCTTTGAATCCTAGGTCCAAGGTTTCTTGCAGACAACATATTGATTGGTCGTATTTCCTTAACCATTCTGCCAATATGTGTCTCCTGAGTGGTCAGTTTAATCCATTAGCATTCAGTGTTGTTACTCTCAAGGAATTACTTACATTAAGCCATATATTTTTGGGTTTAAGTATGTCATGTGTTGTTTTTATTTATCTTTTTCTGTCTTTTTAGCTGTTACACTCTCCTCCCACTCTCTCTCCTGTTTTTTCCTTTCAACATACAGAACTTCATTTAGTATTTCCTGAAGGTCAGGTTTTTTATTAGCATACTCTCTTAATTTCTGTTTATCTGTGAATATTTTGAACTCGCCATCATTTTTTTCTTAAGATTTATTTTTGTATTTATTTATCCCTCCCTTGCTGCTTGTGTTTTTTACTGTGTCCATTCGCTGTGTGCTTCTTCCGTGTCTGCTTATCTCCCCCTTGCTGTGAGGTCCTGCTGCATCAGCCCACCGTGCAGCGCGGGCCGGCCTGCTCTCACAAGGAGGCCCCGGGAAGCGAACCCGGGGCCTCCCGCATGGTAAACGGGGGCTCTATCGATTGAGCCACACCCGCTTCCTGCTGTGAGGTCTTTCTACATCAGCCTACCACGCCGCGCAGACCAGCCGGCCTGCCCTCACAAGGAGGCCCCGGGAAGCGAACCCGGGGCCTCCCATATGGTAAACGGGAGCTCTATCCATTGAGCCACACCCGCTTCCCTCGCCATCATTTTTGAATGCCAGCTTTGCTAGATAAAGAATTCTTGGCTGGAAGTTTTTTGTTTTTTTCTTCTTTTAGCACCTTAACATGTCATATCACCTTAGCTATGTTATACCACTGCCTTCTTTCCTCCATGGTT
The DNA here is from genome assembly GCA_029593785.1 of Cabassous unicinctus. Classification (NCBI taxonomy): domain Eukaryota; kingdom Metazoa; phylum Chordata; class Mammalia; order Cingulata; family Chlamyphoridae; genus Cabassous; species Cabassous unicinctus. The sequence continues at coordinate 7,642 of JAQZBX010007003.1, forward strand.
TCAGATGAGAAATCAGTACTTAATCTTATTCAGCTTCCCTTGTTTGTGTCTTTTCTTTTGCTGCTTTCAGTATTTTCTTTTTGTCCTGAGCGTTGGACAGTTTGACGAATATACATCTTGGAGTAGGGATGTTGGGATTTATACTTTTTTGGGGTGTGCTGTGCTTCCTGGACTTGTACATCCATCTCCCTCAAAAAGGTTGGGTTATTTTCAGCCATTATTTCCTCAAACCCTCCTTCTGTCCCCTTTCCCTTCTCTTCTCCCTTTGGGATGCCCACAATACTTATGTTTCTGTATTTTGTGTTGTCATTCAAATCCTTAAGTCCCTGCTGGATTTTTCTATCTTTTATCTATCTCTTTTACTATCTGTTTGATATCAGAATTACTGTCTTCCACATCAGTAATTCTTTCCGCCACCTGTTCAAATTTACTATTATATGCTTCCAGTATCCTTTTGATCACTTGGATTGTGCCATTCATCAATATCATATCAGTTATCTTTTTAAGTATGTTTACAATTTCTTCAGTATGTTCTCCCAGTGCCTTCTTAATATCCTTAATTTCTTCCTTCACTTCTTTAAGTTGGTCCATGATATTTGTTTGGAGAGCTTTGATCAGTTTTTCAATATTTTGCACCTCTTCCTGGTTTTTAGTTTGTGCATTGGACTGGGCCATGTCTTCTTGTTTGTTAGTATGGTTTGTAATTTTTTGATGGCCTCTGGTCATCTTTTAATCTTGATGGGTTTATTCAGTTGATTAGCTTCTCTTTTTACTCTGGCATTTTATTTAATTGCTTTTTGTGTGTGTGTTAAGTTTTCTCTTTGACACTTTATTCTTATTCTATTTCCTTGCTCATATCTATGCTCCCTTGGAGGAAAATATTAGGGCCAGAGAACATGAAAGAGGTAAGAAAAGTCAAAGGATAATAGTGATAACAGTACTAATTGTTAGAAGAGGAACTGTTTAAGACCTTGGAATGAATATTAAATCAGGTAAGCAATGTAAAGTAATATGAATAAAAAAGTGGGGTACCAACAATGAAATGGGAAACCAAATAGAGAAAAATATACAGACTGAATTAAAAGGCCAGTATGATGAAGAGAGAAGAAAAAGAAAGGAAATACAAAAAGGAAAAGAAGTTAATGAAAGAAAGAATACAGGATAGATGAGGTAGAAATAAAAACCAGAAAAACTGAGGAGTAAGCAAAGAGGGGTGGAATGTAAGAACAGCAACAGAAAAGAGAAGATAGAATGATGAGTGAACGAAAAGAGATAGTGTTGGTATACAAAATCAGTATACACAGAAAAGGGGAAATCTAGGAAGAGAAAACACAGTAACCAAGAATCAAGCCAGCTGCAACTTGACGAATTTATCTCTTCATCTAGCTCCCTCCAGATTGGCACCCTGAAGCACCTACTCTGTGGGTTCCCAAAACAGTTCTCTCAGGCAGGATCTTGCCCCTACTCATCTGTTTTCTTGTGAGAGAGGTATGCTTATGTTCTTTGAAAGAAAAAAAATTAGGATCAGAGAAAAGGAAAGAGATCAGAAGACAAAAAGAATAATAGTAATGGTAATAGTAAAAGGTAGGAGAGCAAACACATAAGAACCAGGAAATTGAAATATTAACATGAGTAAGAAGCACAGAAGAATAAGATTAGAAAAGTGGAATAGAAACAATGAAACAAGAAACAGAATAGAGAAAAAAATATATTTAATGAATTAAAATGCTGGAATGTGAGAAGAGGGAAAAGAAAACAGAAAAGAGAGGGAGAAAAAGTAAAATGAGAAAGTATACAGAGAAAAAGGGAGAGAGGGAGAAATACAAACAAAAAAATTGGAGTCCAAATAAAAAACATAGAGTGAAAGAACAACGAAAAACAAAAGATATAAAGATGAAGGAGTGAAAAGAAATCATGTAGGTAGAATAGATCAGTAACCAAAAGAATAAAAGAAAAAAAAAAAGCTAAACAAGCAGAAAAAGAAAGGGAGGGGATACAAAACAAGCAAGAAACAAGTCACCAGAAACTCACTTTAAAAAAAAAGAGAGACAGAAGAAAAAATAATAATAAACATGGAAAAACAGCCTTCTTTATTAAACACCTAAGGGTCTACTGAGGCTGCTGCTGTTTCTCAGTCACTCATCCTGCAGCCTGCCCTCTGAAGGTTTTGAACTGTGTTTTAGTGAGCAAAGTAAGGGAATAAAAGAAAATGATCTCTTTTAAAAGAGAGAGAGAGAGAGATCCAAGAAAAGCTAATACAAAGAAAATATGCTCCTGTCATAAATCCTCAGCTGGATGCTTGATAATCTGGGGGATCTCTTCTCAAGGTATAGCCAGGAACTGAACCATGGACCTTGTATATGCTAGGCAGAAATTCTTCCACTGAGCTATTCAGAGTTCTTGGGTTGATTAGCCTTTCAGAAGTCTACCTGCCCCTTTTCTCTGGGGCAGGTTAGATCCCCTGCAGTCAGCTGGAGTGGTGCTGATTGCTGCCTGTCTCTGCCTCCTCACTGATGTAATTCCTCTCTTTAACTAGGTGGCTGGGCATGACCACCAGCCTGAAGTGATTCCCCTCCCCTCTCCTTGTGGAGTCAGGGTCCCTTCTGATATAGCCCTTCTGGCTAAACTTGCTGCAAAAAAAAAAATCACTCTCCACTCCCCCTCTTCCTTGCAGGGAATTTGCTGTCACACTCCCATTTGGAGAAGGGGGCTAGGGTCTCCCCTTAGACTGTGCACCCTGAGGGCCGGGCATGTGTGCCTCTTCCAGCCACCAAGGTAAGCAACCCCTGATTATTTCTGGCTTCCCTATCTGGCTAGTACCTTCCTAGATGAATCAGAGTACCTTCCCATGGCAGTAGATGTCTGTTCTACTTTCAGTTAGAAGCAATTCACCAGAAGTTTTACCCTCACTCAATATCTTGGGAGTGGGGAAAGGAAGCTCTTTCCTGCAGCGGGGAGGTTTAACAACTCACAATTACTTCCTTTGGCTTCTTCGTGTTTCTGACCCTCACTCTTCTGGTAGTTGGTAAGCAGTGTCCTGGTTTGCTGTGCCCCAAAGCAGGTCCCCATGGTGGCCTCTGGCTTTTTCTTTGTTGGTTTAGTGAGAGCTAAGAATTATATGTTTAACCTATCAGCCATGTTCCCACAATCTGGACTTGTTATAACACAATATAGACACATGTCTTCAACAATTGGTGTTGGAAAAACTAGATATCCATGTGCAGAAGAATAAATTTGGACCCACTACCTCTCCCCATGTACAAAAAATTAGCTCTAAATGGACAAAGGATCTAACCATACAAGTTGAAACTATGAAACTCTTAGAAAATACGTAGGAAGAAACTTCATAGCCTTGGATATTGTGGTGATTTTTTGGATATGACTACAAAAGAAAGGCAAAATAAGATAAAATAATTAAAATGGACTTCATTAAAAATAAATCCTTTGAACATCAGGAAAGTGAAAATACAACCAATACAACAGAATAAAATAATTGCTAAGCATATACATAAGAGCTTATAATCCATAATATCTAAAGAATTGGTCCAACTAAAATAAAAGGCAATTAACCCAATTGAAAAATGGGAAAAGAACTTAGATTAGCATTTTGCTAAAGAAAATAAAAGGGCAAAAGTCACAGTAAATGATACTCTATATCATTCATTGGTCATCAGGGCAATGCAAATCAAACCCTAAATGCAATAGCACTGAATACCTACTACAATGACTATTATATATATATAAAAAGAAAAGAATAAGTGTTAAAGAGCATGCAGACAAATTGGAAGCTTGTATTTTGCTGGTGGGGTTGTAATTTGTTGTAGCCTCTAGAAATCAGTTTTGTGGCTCCTCAAATATTTCAACCTAGGTTAACAGATTACCCACCTATCCATCTTCTTGGCATATTACCCAGAGGAATTGATAGTAGGGACTGGGACACACATTTGTACATCAACATTCATGGAATCATTATTCACAATCACTGTAATGTGGAAGGAAACCAAGCATCAATCTCTAGATAGGATAAACACAATGTGGTATTTACAATTTATGGAAGGTTATTTAGCCATAATAAGGAATGAAGTTCTGATATATGCTACAACATGTACAATTTTTGGAGATATTATGATGAGTGAATTAAATCAGATATAAAATCCAAATATTGTATGATCTTACTTATATTAAATACTTAGAAAAATCAAATTCATAAAGACAGAGAGTAGATTACAGGTTTCCAGGAGCTGGAGGATGAGGTGTATGGGGAGTTATTTCTAAATTGGTGAAGAATTTCTGTTGAGGTGATGACAATGTTTAGATAAAGATGTTGGTGAAGGTAGCACAACATAGTGAATATAATTATTACTAGTGAAATGTACACTTGAAAGTGGTTAAAAAGATAAATTTCAGTTGCATTTATGATATTAAAATTAAAAGTTCAAAATATATAAAATTTACTGCTCTTGTTTAGGGTTTAAGTGAATAAAAATATTAATAGATTTATTAACTGAATAATTTCAAAACATGGGGGAATATTTATTTGGGGCAATCCCTGAAAAGTGCTAAACACAGGCTAAGGTGCTAAAAAGATCTAAATATATTTTTTAATTAATAAAAATGTATACTGAGGGACTAAATGACAAGTCCTGATTTATGTTGCAACTTGACATTCCTAATAGTTTCTGCAAAGCTCATCATGTAAAATGGTGTATTGCCCATGGTTTTATATCCAATGAATAGAGTTTTCCAATTTGTTAAAGAGGAGAATAGAAAATTTCTGAAGATGATGGCCAGGACTGTGTTCTTACCCCATGTCTGTGCTTTGGAGTGAAAGGAACCTAGTCCGGGTGGGTACACCAACTTCAACTTTGGGGTGAACTTTAAATCACTGGATGGGGTAAGTTTCTAGGAAGACAAGAGAGTCCACGGAGGAGGATTCAGAAAATCTGGATCCACCTCACTTACAGTATTGTCTCATGGGAACAGAAAATCAGCCAGAAAATTTCCTTTCTTTCCAGAAGAGTGTCCCATAGGGAAATGATGGCTAATGGGTACAAGTAGCAAGAAGAAAATGTGTTTATTAGCAAATATAGGGAAGCTTTAAATATGAACATGTGCAACCTTGGGGAAGCAGGGACCTGGTGATTTTTCTTAAAGTCTATATTTGCCTAGAGGACTGATGCTTGGGGATAGAGCTTTAGATACCATCATTAAACTCTCAGAGAAGAATTAGGACTTTACCACGGAGACGTTCCTCTTAGAGATTCCACCCGGGTGAGTCGGAGAGCCCGGTAGATGTTGCAGGATGCAGTCAAAGAGAAGGGAAGCTGAGAGATTTAACCTGAGGTCTTCAGAGTGGCAATCCAGCCTAGATCAAGTTTCGAACTTGTTTTCCCATTTGCTGAATTATTGAGTGAATGATATTTTGAGGTTAAAAAGGAAATGTCCATTTGATTCAGGACTATCGGGTTCATTGTTAACAATTAATCATTGCAAATGGGAGCCCAATTAAAATAGGGAATTTCAGGGATAAGTTGGTTCTAGAAAAAGAAGAATATCTCTCCAAAGAGCTTTGCAGTTTAGGGGGGAAAGGGAAAATAGGGTATTAGTAAGGGAGGTATGTGCAGAGAAGTGTTATGTTTTGTATTTTTTTTTTAAAGTGAGGCATTAGTTTATATTTCTCTATCAATCCAAAGGAGGTAGATATTACTTTGCAACAGTAGATAATGATACACAAACCCTTAGTAGAGTAATTGAAATGAAAAAAAAAATGTATCTGTTTAATAGGGAAAGAGGTATACTACAACATTTACCTAGGAATTATTCTTTTATTGATGGAGTTCAATTATTGGGGGCCCATTAACCATTTTCTTTATAAATTACAAATCGCTCAAGTCTTGACTTTGCAATTTGCCTGCTGCCTCAGGATTTTTATTCATATTATTGCATTGCTTCAAATTTAGAATCGCAGTTTTTTCACCAATTTTGCTGTTGCAGTTGGTTCTTTTATGCCTTTTTAGATATTTGAGGAACATTTGAATGTTTTTAATTTTGCATGGAAAATCAATCTGTATTACATATTGTGTTTCCCTTATTGCTTTTAAAACCTAAAAAGTTCTTTAGCATCATTTGAGTTAAAGAATATCAATTTATAACTGCCTTTTTGTTTTTACAACTTTTTCAACTGCCTTTTTGTTTTTACACCTCTATTTTCCTTATAGAATTTTTCCCTTTTGTGATTTGATTGATATCTAAAAGTTGCATCAACCTCTGCCATCATTCAGATAGCATTCTTCAAATTGGACCACCAGGTGATTATATCTTCTTTATAAGCATATTTGAATCCAAATTCCCTTTATGGGACTAAATTATACATTTAAAGACTCCTTCATCACTGCATTTTTAAAAAGTGTATTTGCTTATAATTTTATTTCCCAGTCTTTACCAATTTAATTATCCATATTTACATACTAAATTATTGTCATTTCCATCTTATATAACAGATGTTCATTTTGGATATTCCATTCAATTTTTCTTAATAGAGTTGCTGTGTAAAAACCTTTAACCTGCTTTCATTTTCAGTGTCATTCAATTGATTTCATCACATAACATTTTCTTAAATGTGTTTTCTATATAACTACTCATATATTCACACATCATTGTGAAAACACACAGGTGAGCAAAGCAGGTGGTGTCCTTGTCTATTTGGATCTTGCATTATACTGGAGAAATTAGAGAACAATGAAATAAGTGAGTGTGTGATATTATGCCCTTATGACACATTCTATGAAGAAAGTTCATTAGTGGAAGAGATTGATTTTCATGTATGTGTGGGATTTAATAGAGTGCAATCTGGGAAGGCCTTTATATTTAGGATGAACAAGAAAACCAGGACAGGAATGTGTCTATTTGATTTGTCAAAAAAGAGATAAAATCCCAAAGCCCTGGAATAATAAAGAAAAGACTGATACACAAGAAAAATGAGAGATTGACTGGCTTCATCTGCTGTGTGACCTGATGAAAACCTCTGGTTCTAATAAAATGGGACAGACACAGAATGACAGGTAGATCAGGGAGTGATGTGGAGACCATGAAAAGGCAGGTGCAGCAAGAACTCCTGCTCTGTCCATGGCCCTAGTGAGTGGAGGGGCCTCAGCTCCCATGGAGCCTGCCTGTTCTCTCTCCAATCTGTTCTCTCTCTTCAATTGTTTCTCCATTTATAAGAACTTTTCCCATTAGCAAGGAATGGTCTTCTTTTTTTAAGCTTTCCTTGCTTTAGTTCCAAGGCTTCCATAATTTTGACCATTCCTGAACATTAAAATACATTTACTATTATGATCCACAATGTACACACATGCAACCATACACAAAGACACACACACCTGAAGAAGGAGATTCATGGATTGATTTTGTATTTACCCATACTATGGGTTAGGTACTCCATTTCTTACAGTATTTTATTTACTTTATTGTATAATTCTGACAAAATATCATCTTGACCCACATGCAGGTTCACATCTCAGGAGGTAGAAAACATTCTTCCAGAATGTCTTCACGCATATGTTACTATTTCCCTGCTTCTTCTCTTTCATTTCCAGTATCTGTGAAACTATCTTCTTTCATTAATTCACACAATATATATTTAATCAATTTCTGTTATAATCCAGGCATGAAATGAACTATGTGAAGGAATGGAAAACTCTGTAGAATCTTGCTATGTTCCCCAAAGCACTCAGTCTATCAGGGAGAAGACATGGAATCCAATAAATGCAACACAAAAGGATTGTCCCTACTACCACTATGATGTGTGTGAAAAAAATTTCACTTCCTGTGTGGATGTTAAAAATAGCTTTCTAAAAGGTGGGATCACCAGGCTAACCTAAAAGGGTCTTTGAGTTTCCAGAAGGAAAGGGAGTGAAAAAATTCTGAATGGAACTGTCAGAGAGACCTGATGCGTAGCAAAACATTGTGTAAATCAACTTAGGATGAAAAATATTGAGATCTGGTGAAGGTAAATGTTGGGTTCAAGGTCTTGGTTATCAGTGTCCGTAGGTCAACCCACAGGGTGAGGGGACATGGGCCAGTAGGCCAGGGAAGGTCAAGCTCACATTGATGCTATGGTGCTTTGACTTCATTTTCCAGTGGGGAATCACAGGTGGTTTTAAGTTGTGGAACCTGAAAATCATCTTTGTCATTATGAAGATCCTTCTGAGTCAATGATGAAAATGTGAAACAGGAACATGGAATTGGACAGGAAGGTGCAGAAAGAAATATTTGAGTAGTGAAAGAAAAACCATCTAATCACCAGGGAAAGCCATTCATTTACTGACAAGAAATAACTATGCCAACTTTTTTGTTTGTTTAGTTTTTTTTACAACAAATCAATTTTATTGATAGATATTGATAAATCATAAATCCCATCAAAAGTGTACAATCAGTGGTATTTGGTATAATCACATAGTTGTCCATTCATCACTTCGATCATTCTTATAGCATTTTCATTATTCCAGTAACAATGATAATAAACAGAAAAACAAAAGTAACTCATCAATTTCTCTGTTTCCCCTGCTGTACATAGCTGATATTCTGTTTCCATCTCTGTAGTTTATTTGTCTTTATATGCTGTAAAAAAAAGTCTTATATATGCAATATCATCCATATTTGTATTTTACATAAGATTTCATTATGTTATACATTCCCATGTTACACTTTAGATTTCATTCTTGTAATATACATGTTCTTAGACTTACCCTATCAACCTCTGTCATAACCATATAATAGCTCTGCTAGTTACAAAGACTATGATGTGCTTTCATCATTTCTATTCATTTCCAAATACTTACCAAAAAAAGTTTTTACCAGTTCTGCATAGATTAATCCTCAGCTTTCCATTCTCTACTCTCAATTTTCTGGTGACCTATATTCTAATTATTAATTCCATGATTTTACAAAATATATTTGTTCATAATAGCTCAATCATTCAGTATTTTCCTTTTGTGTCTGGCTTAGTCCACTCAACATAATTTCCTTCTGGTTCATCCATGTTGTCATATGCTGCATGACTTCATTTCTTCTTACTGCTGCATAATATTCCATCATGTGTATACACCACAATTTGTTTATCCATTCCTCAGGTGATGGACACCTGGGTTGATTCCAACTTTTGGCAATCATGAATAACATTGGTGTGCACATGTCTGTTAGTGTCACTGCTCTCAGGTCTTCTGGGTACATACATAGTAGTGGTATTGCCGTGTTATATGGCAAATACATACTCAACTTCTTTAGGAACTTCCAAACAATCCTCCACAATTGTTGAACCACTCCACATTCCCATTAACAGTGAATAAGCGTTCCTATCTCTGCACATGCTTTCCAACATTTTAACAGTTTTCTGACTTTTTAACAGTGGCCATTCTAATATGTGTAAAATGATAGCACATTGTAATATTTCATGTGTTTTTCGCCATTTGAATTTCTGCTTTAGACTACTGTCTATCCAGTCTTTTGCCCATTTTTTAAAATCAGGTCATTTGTTTTGTAGTTGTTACATTGTATGATCTCTTTATATATCACAGATATTAAATGCTTATCTGATACATGATTGCCAAATAATTTCTCCCATGGAGTTAGCTGCCTTTTCACCCTTTTGCCAAAGTTCTTTGAGGTGAAAAACTGTTTAATTTTGAGGAGGTTCCATTTATATATACTTTTCTTTTGCTGTTCATGCTTTGGGTGTAAGACTTAAGAAACTACCACATACCACAAGGTCTTGAAGGTATTTTCCTACATTTTCTTCTAGGAGTTTTATATTTAGGTATTTGATTCATTTTTGTTTTAATTTATGTATAAGTTGTTAGATAGGGGTCTTCTATCTTTCTTTTGGATATGGCTATCTCATTCCATCAAGACCATTTATTGAATAGACAGTACTGGCTCAGCTGGGTGGGCTTGATGGCTTCATCAAAAAGCACTTGATTGTAAATGCAGAGGTCTATTTTTGAGAACTTTATGTGTTTCCTTTGGTCTATCTTACCATCTTTATGCCATTGCTATGCTATTTTAACCAGTGTAGCTAAGTATATGCTTTAAAGTCAGAAAATGAGAATTCTATAATTTAATTCTTCTTTTTAAATAACTTTTTGACCATTCAGGTCCCCTTACCCTTCCAAATAAATTTGATAATTGACTTTTCCACTTTCCAAAAAAGCTGTTGAAATATTTATTGGGATTGCATTGAATCTAAATCAGTTTCAGTATAATTGATGAATGAATATGAGAACACAACATATCAAAACCTATGGGACACCAGAAAGGCAGTGCTGAGAGGGAAATTTATAGCCCTCATTGCTTACATTGAAAAACAAGAAAGAGCTAAAATTGAAGATCTAACTGAACACCTAGAGGAAATATAGAAAGGAAGCAAAATAATCCCAAACCAAGCTGAAGGAAAGACAAAGTAAAGATTAGAGCAGAAATAAATTGAAATTGAGAACAAATAAAACAATAGAGGGGAATAACAAAACAGAAAGTTGGTTCTTTGAGAAGATCAACAAATTTGACAAACATTTAGCTTGACTGACAAAGAAAAAAAGGGGAGTCCCAAATAAATAAAATTAGAACTGAGATGGGAGACATTACCACTGACCCTACAGAAATAAGAGAGATCATAAGGATGTATTATGAACAACTGTATACCAAAAAACTAGACAATATATACTAGATGGACAAATTCTTAGAAATACATGAACCACCTACACTGACTCTAGAAGAAACAGAAGACCTTAACAAACCAATCACAAATGAAGATATTGAAGCTGTCATCAAAGTCCTCCCAAAGATGAAAATCCCAGGACAAGATGGCTTCAAAAGTGAATTCTACCAATCTTTAAATGATGATCCAACACCAATGTTCCTTAAGCCCTTACAAACAACAAGAAAAAATGCTACCAAACTCATTCTATGAAGTCAATATCTCCCTAATACCCAAACCAGATAAAGATATTACCCTGATAGGCTGGCGGCCAAGCATATCCTTGCTGAGCACATGGTGCCACTCAACAGTGACCCCCTTCAGCCCGACTGCAAATGTTGAGCATTATGCCACACCACCATGAGCACTCCCACATCCACTCCCACCTCCACCTCCACCATCAGGACCCCTCCATCAAGGTCGAGCAGGTCCAGGACCCCACTGGTTGGTCCCCTGCCTCTGACCCCTGCTTGGCTGACTTCTCCTATCCCCCGGGCACCTTCCCTAACCCTCTGCTTGGACAGCCATCCCATGATGAGATGACCCGCCATCAAGTTTTTGGAACCCCTTACCCCTATACCTGCCTGGAGCCATCCAGGCCCCATGTCAGCAGCCCACTAGCTGTAGACCATGCATGCCCAGTCACCCGAGCTGCATAGACTGGCCATGGAGCAGCAGTGGCTGCATGGACACCCCAACATGCACGGTGGCCACCTCCCTAGTCAAGAATATTACTACAGCTAACTGTAGAAAGAAGGTTACAAGCAGTTATAAGTTGTTTATTTGTTAACACTGGCTGTGGAAACCCCAATTCCTTAGGGGGAGAAACAGGACTTTTTACACACAATAGGAGCTACAGAAGTGAAAAAAATCTTTTATATATTTCTGTATATATTGAAAAACCCCACAACTATAAATGTATTGGCATAATAGTGTTTGTTTGTAGAGAGGATTCCTTGAGACTGTTTGGGTCTCCCTGCATGACAGTCCCCCAGAAATTAGCGCATCCTACACTGGACTGAACATTCAGAAAACTTCCCTTGCAATCTTGGGGTTCAGCTTTAGTTTTCTTTTCCTTCCCTCATTTCTCAGTAGGTGCTAGAATCCAGCCTGTATCCACCACTGTGTGCACAGCACACTTGTTAGGTATGTTCCAAAACCTGCCAGGTTTGCAGTTAGGCAGTGTATTAGTCAGCCAAAGGGGTGCTAATGTGAAATACCAAAAATGGGTTTACCAAATAAATAAAGGGTATTTATTTGGGGTAGAAGTCCACAGATACCAGGCCATAAAGCGTTATGTTTCTTCTCTCACCACAGTCCATTGCCATGTGTTAGAGCAAGACAGCTGCTGGCGTTTGCCAGGGTTCAGGCTTCTGGGGATCCTCTCTTCCCGGGGCTGCATTTCTCTCTGGGCTTAGCGCCTGTTTCCTCCACAAGGTCAGCTGCAGACGATCAGGCGAACGGCTTGCTTCTCTTCTCCTGGGGCCTTCTTTCCAACATCAAACTGCTTCTCCAAAGACTGCTACTCAAAACTGTTCTTGCCATGCCTTTTATATTTGATTCCCCACCCACCAAGGGGTGGGGCTCAACACCCTAATCGTAACCTAATCATGCCCAGATTAACAGATCAGTTTACAAGCATGATCCAATTATATTTTTGGAATTCATAATTACATCAAATTGGCCAACGGTTACAGGCAGCATATGAGTTTGCAGTCCAAGAGCCACAGTATTTTTTTTAAAAAACTTTTATTTTACTAAATTGTAGGAAATCTGCATAATTCAAGAAATTTCTGCAGAATGGCTTTTTAAGCCTGTAAATAAATAATTTTTGAATAGCCTTTTTTTTCCTTCCACAAACTACTATTCTTTTCTATTTTTTTTCCAGACATGTCGCTAATTGTGAATTCTTACCAGCCTTTGACAGAATACAGAGTTGATTTTTCAATTAAAAGTTATGTGTAATATCCTTTTTTATTAAAGGGAGCAGATGGGCATTACTAAATACAAATGGGCAAACTTTGGGACTAGATTTGTTCACCGCAGTGAGCATCCAGGTATTTGCAGGGACGATGTAACAGACTGTTTTGCTGCTTTGATCTTCACTTGTCTGTTCCTAGCATGTACTTTGCCAGTGGTGCAGACATGTCAGGTTGAGCCCCCTTTAGTTTTGCATCAGGAGTGCCAGAGTTATATGTCCATTTTATTCTACCTGGTGTTGCCACCTTTGTTCACTCTCCCTGCAAGCGGAGAAAGCATGTGTTTGTGTGTGTTTGATTGTAGGTTGCCTTATACATTTCTATGCACAAACATTTGATTGTTCTGGATGAATTACCTTTTTTTAATATTCTGAAAATTTCATAAACATTTTAGAAAACTAAAGAAAATGATTCCATACAAATCACTTGGTACATGAAAGTACCAAGACATATGCTTGCCAAAGGACTCTGTTGGAAATATGCCATCTAGGGCAGTGGCACAGTTAATGTGCATCATGACTTCACTCTTGCTGTGGTGAGGAGCACACCAGGCCATCCTTGGCACAGAATGAGGCTGCTTTTGAGTGAGTTGAGACCTTGCAATGAAAACATTTCTACCCCAGGAGCAGGTCCAGGCACAGTGACCCACATAAGATTAGGCCCCATGTGAGTCCCCTGCTTCATCCTGGAAGTAGGAACAAGAGTCCCAGCTACAAATGGGAAGTCAAAGCAAAAGCAGCCTTCCCCCTGTTCCCCCCGGGAGGTGCTGCCTTTTAAGGGGTCAGGTGTTTTAGAGCAAAGCTATCTTGGAAAGAACCTGCCTCCACTTTGAGTTGCAAACACAATGCACTTTCTAAAAAGTATAGATTGGAGAAATTCTAGGGATGTCTCCATCTGTTGATCAAGCTTTCTACCAGGACTTGACCTTTTCTGTTCCTTCTCTCTCAGACTCTTGAGGGCTACTTGTGCCATTGTTACATTCTTGTAATGTGGTGGTCATAGCAAAGGATTGTCAGACCATGAGAGATAAACTTATGGCTCAGGGTATATAAGGTGAGTCCAGAACCCAAGCCACAGTGGGGGAAGCCAGAAAGGTTGACATTTTGACCCAAAACCAGAAGGCATTGGCTCAGTTTCAGATTCAGGATTCAGACCTCATCAGGGGCATTTCCAGCTTGATTCTAGCCATGACTGATCTTAGTTGGGACAGAGGGTTGTCTGTTGAACATTTTGTAGTTTTGTTCTTTCTTCTTTTCTCATTCCATTTCTGCCTTAACTTTTACTCTTCAGGGGAGGCCAGCTCAAATTGCCCTTTATCTTCAACCTTCTGGCCACAATGAGTGGTAGTGAGGTGCCATCTGGGTGGTTTGGTCCCGTGGGCTCTCCCGCATCTCTGAAGGTGCTGCTCCACTCTGGATGGGGAGCACCTCCTTTCCCACTGCATCCAGGTCCTGCTGCCATCGTGCCCCACTTCCATCCTCTCTCTTTGGTTTGTTTTTTGCTAGAACACAATGCCTACCTTGGTTCATTTAAACCTTCATCACCTCTATCCATGATCCATTTTTCCAAAGAAAAGAGTGAAGTACTTTGCAGTCTGCACTCAATAAATGTCTGAAGTGTTCTTGTTAGGTTTGGTTCCCCCCACACACACACCTGCCATATTCCAAGGTGAAATTCTGAGATTCTTCCATTTAAGAAATCTGAACCCTTAAGCCCTCTCCTGCTTGGCTACAATTTGTTTAGGATGGCCCCAGACAGAGTCTTTGAAGCCCTACCTTGTTGTCCTTTTGGCCTTTCCTTCTTTTGTTTGCAATTTGGGACTGCTTTTATGTGTTTTGTATATATTTTGTTCAGTGTCCTCAGGGTGGGCTTCATGGCTCACCACAGAAGCAGAGTGGTATACACTGAAGATAACTGTAAATAGGAGTAGTTTGCCAAGAGGCAACACTGTGTGAACAGAGTAGGCACCCAGAGATTGTGACTTCTGTGTTCTCCATTTGAGTATTCTGTGATATTTTTTTGTAATATTTGTGGACATAAATAAAACTGAGCTACCCTACAAAAAAAAGAAAGAAAAGAAAATTACAGACCAATATCCTTAATGAGTATAGATGCAAAAATCCTCAGCACAATAATTACAAACAAAATCCAAAAACACATTAAAAGAATTATACATGGCGATTAAAAGGGTTTTATCCTAGGTAGGCAAGGGTGGTTCAACACAAGAAAATTAATTAGTATAATAAACCACATTGATAAATTGAAGAAGAAAAACTACATGATACTCTCAATTGATGAAGAAAAGGCATTTGACAAAATACAGCACTTTTTCTGGATATGCTAACTTTTTACATTTACTGTTTAAGTTTGTTTAGCTTCTTAGGATGGTAGAAGCCATAATACCTACGAAGTTGGAGAAGTTATAAAAATTTAGAAAGTTTTGTTTCCTATCAATATTTATCATATAATAAGTAGTTGATCAGAGATTCCAAAATGTTTGCACATAATATCCTTTAAGAGCTCATCTATAGCTTCATTTAAAAAATTCCCAACATTTGTGTTTGTTGTATTTCCTTTTGTGAAATATCAGTGTATTTTCATTGCTCATTTTTCATGCACAATCTGCATGATGTACAACATCATAATAAGATACCACTGATTTGTCTTTTGCTCTTCTATTCAACTTTCTGGGCATCCAGAGACTAGAACATGCATTGGAATGCTGCCAGAACCAAGTAAGCTTTTCTTCAGCACAGTTTCTGTGGTTTGACCTGAGTTTATGACTTTGTTTATCCACCAGTCTCTTTCATTTATTTATTTATTTTTCTCTCTCCCTCCCTTCCTCCCTGTATCTCTGTCTCTCTCTCTGATTATTGAGAAGATATTATGTATCTCTAAACACATAGTAGAAAATGGCCACAACAAAATTATGCCCCCTTTTTATATGTCCTTGGAAAGGTTGAAAGTTGAAATTCCTGGGTACCATTCCTAACTCTTTTGGAAAAGGACAATCTGATATTGTCAGCTTGCACCATATTCACTCCTGGCCAAATCAGTGTAGCTGAAGGTGAAAAGAACATGGTAATAATTAACCCCAGGAAGCCATTGCATGCTCTGTGTGATCATGTGTGTGAGTGTGTGTATACAACTGCATTTTAGTAAGGAACTAGCAGTCTTAGAGAAGAGAAAAATCAGTTCACAAATTCCTCTAATACAGAGTCTAGATGCAAACCTATAGATGGAAATAGGTGTGGCTTTACTTCATATGTGATAAATTTGCAACTAAATTAATAAAGTGCAAGAGGTGCAACATATGCATAAATGACATCCTGAGTCTTGAAGTTTCCACATCAGTGAGGCTAACTCATCCTTAATCATCTCTGATGGCATTTCTGAACACTTTTCCTCTTTCTCATCCCACTGCCACATGGGCGTCCTTGTTAACATTGAATCCTGAAACAAGTTGTGTACTTAGAGCCCTTGATCTTGGCATTCTTATATTGGGCACACACTGGCCCTGGTTTCCTTATGGCTCCAACATTCCTTTCCATGAGGTCTTCTTCAAACGTCATCTTGTGTGCTGGTTTCACCTGGAAATTCAGTAAAACATAGCATGCCCTATTTACTCACTCTTTTCTGCCTGGTTTCTTTCCTTTTTAGCAGTTGTCAACATCTGACATTTTGCATGCCTATTTTATCTGCTTATATTCTTTCTCCATCAAAAGACTGCAGGCACTCTTGTTTCACACTGTATGCCCATTGCTTAGATAGTGTCAGGCTGAAAGTCAGCCCTCAATATATATTCCTCAAATGAAAAAAATGATTTTCTCATGAAAACCTTAGAATATATGACTTTGAGGAATATTATGAAAGTGAGCCCTGAATGCCCATACAATTTACCTAAAGGGGAACAGTTTCATAAACAAAATATGGAAATTATTTGCTTGAGCCAAAATGTAAATTATAGATATATAAGTAATGACTGATAGTTTGAAAATGAGCCATGGTATTTTTTGTCTATTTACTTTTAGTAACATCAACATCTGGAACTAGGAAATGATACACACATTTCAGAGTTTCTTCTCCTGGGATTTACAATGGAACAAGAATGGCAGCATCTTCACCTTCATTCTGAACCCGCTCATCATCGTGGTCACCATCACTTACTCCCACCTCCATACACACATGTACTTCTTCCTTTCCAACCTATCAGTTTTTTACATCTGGTTCACCTCCACCACCAGACCAAAGATGTTGGTGAACATACAGATGCAGAGTAGAGTCATAAGCTATGCAGGCTGCCTCACCCAGATGTACTTTTTTCTCTTCTTTGGAGTGGTAGACAACTTCCTCTTGGCTGTGATGTCCTATGACTGCTTTGTGACCATCTGCCACCCCCTGCACTACACAGTCATCATGAGTCCCCTGATCTGTAGCCTACTGGTTCTGGGATTCTGGGTCCTGAGTGTCTTGCATTCCTTGTCACATACCTTAATGATGTTGCAGCTGTCCTTTAGTGCACCTTGGAAATCCCACACTTTTTCTGTGACCTTAATCAGATGGTCCAACTTCCCTGTTCTGAGAGCTTCATCAATGACATAGTGATGTATTTTGCTGCTGAGGTGCTAGGAGTGGTCTTCTTGCTGGCATCCTTTTCTCTTACTCTAAGATTCTTTCTTCCATATGTGTAATCTCATCAATTCAGGGGAAATATAAAGCATTTTCCACCTGCGCATCTCACCTCATAATGGTCTCCTTATTTATTGTACAAGCCTAGGGTTGTATCTTAGTCTTGGTGCTTCACATGAGAGATACCCTAGTACAACAGCTTCAGTGATGTACACCGTGGTCACACCCATGCTGAACCCACTGATCTACAGTTTGAGGAATAAAGACATAAAGTGGGCTCTGAAAATATTACTAAGGGGGAATGCATGAGTGACACTTGTCCTGGGTTTGAAGAAGGGAACATGATTGTAAGACTCAAAACCTCATCACTCAGAGCTTCAATTCTTTAAACAATCCATGAAACTTGAACTTACCTTAGAGCCAGATATGACCTTATATAAGATTAATTTAAAATTTTAATCATATACTGTATTAATTTTTATTGCTGTGATGATTTATATTTCTACGTTTAATAAGGAAATCTTGGTGTCTTTGTGGTACAGTATTTAAGGCTTATAAAGCAAGACTAGATTTCATGTTCTATACTATGTCAATATAAATTTTTTCCATCTCTCTAAACAAAATATCATCTCTTTTTCTACATTTCTCATAAACTTTAAAGGGTACTTGAGTGAAAAATCAATATGTTTCCTCTATTCAATTTTTTTTTATCACCAATTTGTTAAAACTCTTTTCAATCCTTATGAAGAAAGATTAACTTACGTAAGAGCTTGAAATCATGCCCAAAATGCTTCCTGGAATGTTCTGACACAGGGTCAGGAATGTTCTGACACAGGGTCAGGAGTTATTAAAGCACAAAAATGCATTTCCTGCCAATACCTCCTAGTTTCCTGCAAGTGAACCCCAGTGGTAGTCCCTGTTTAAAATAGTTGTCTGAAATAAACTTAAATAAGAATGATCATGAATGCAATATTCAATTATCTGAGACAATGCCAAATAATAAGCAGCAGCCAAGTGTTCTGAATTCCCTTAGGTCTTTTTACATTGATTATTGTGTCAGTTAATTATCACTGAATAGCAAATTGTCTCAAAGTAATTGATTTATGATAACGCTTCTTTTACAGCAGCCAAATCTGTGGTGTGGAGATATTTGGATCTGTGCAGTACTGTTCATTGCAGTGTAGTCAGCTGTGTGTCAGCTATAGAGGCTCTGCTAGACTCGGCTGGGCTCCTTCTCATATTGGGGTTTAGGTTGCTATAGGCTGGTCTAGGGTGTGCTTAACTGTGCAATAATATCCCCACATGTCTTCATCCTGCAACAGGCTAAGCTGTAATTGCTCACAAGGCTAAGGTAGAGGCCCATGGGAAATTAGCAGAAACATACTGAAGCCTCTTGAGGCAAACTGTAATTTCCACCATATTCTCTTGGTCAAAGCAAATTAAACACTTTAGGTCCATCCCAGAATCAAAGGAGGATAAATAGACTCCACGTCCTAATAGAGAGTAATGCATCATCAAACTGAAAAGACACTGATTCAGAGGAAAAGAGAAAATGGGGACACCTCTGGAAACAGTCCACCCAAGAATTGATTTCAATTAAATTAAATACAATTTTATTGTGATTCTTAAAATCCCAAGCCTTGAATAAGGATGCCTTCATTTTCACCTTCAGCAGATTTGTTAAATTCTTGAAGTGAGTGAGAGTCAAACTATACATTTCATAAACAGCCTTGGGATTTCTACTCTGGATCATCATCGCTTCCCCAAATACAAGCATTCCTTCCCTGCCTCTTGCCTCCAGATCAGCATTTTTATCCTAAGAAGAAACACAGCTTTTTCTTTCTCCAGAAGCTCCTCAAGTGCAGGGCCTCTTGTCTGATTCATTAAATAATTTAACAGGAGAACTCTTGCTTCACTGATGAACTCTTGATGACCCACAGGAGTCCAGGAAGTTCTGTGTACAGCAATGAAGAGGGAAGAATGGATTTTTCCTGAAGTTACTCCAGAGACACAGAGATGGGTATGTGATGGAAAAGGCACCCAAATAGAAAAGTCTCCAGTGGTTTAACCATGGAGGGTCCTTTGGGCTTTACTCCATCCTTTCTATGAACTTCATGCTGTTTCCACTTGCCATGCTTCATTTCAATTCCTGTGTGTTCTGTATTTCTTTAGCTGTGGCTTTCCTTTTCTAGGTCTGATCTTATCTCTGCTTTCCCATTCTCACCCTTATGTAGTTTATTATTCTTCATTTTGTCATAATGTAAAAGCTACTTACCAGGGGTCAGTAATGAGGGGAATGCAGAGATATTGCTTAATGGGTGCAGAGTTTCTGATTGAGGGCAAGAAAAATTTACTTAAAGGATGTTGGTGATGGCATCACAATATAGTGAATATAATTACTATTAGTGATTACTACACTTGAAAATGTTAAAAACATGGGTTTTTAGTTGTATTTCTGTTACTACAAAAATTAAAAATATACACTTAAATATTGATTTTTTAGTGTTTAAATGAATAGAAATAATAATAGACCCATTAATTACAGAAATTGAATACCATCCAATTTTAAGGGGGTAAAATTAAATAAGAAATTCCCTAAAAGGTGTTGTGAGCAGCCCATATTGTATAAAAGATCTAAATGGAGTTCTTAAAATTTATAACTATTTCATAAATGAGGGACTATATAACAGGTCCTAATTTGTGTTCCATGCATTACATTCCTAATTGATTTGGCAAAGCATCCTCAAGAAAAAGTTTGTAGTGTCCATGGTTTTATGTCAAAGGTACCCAGTTTCTCCACTTAGTTGCAGTGGAGAATAGGAAATTTTGTAGGCAATGAAAAAGGCTGTATACTCACCCTAAGTCAGTGCTTTGGAGATCCAAGGGAATTACTCAAGGTATGTTCCTCAGTCTTGGACATTATTCAGCCTCTATTTCAAAAATTGAATAGACTTTTTGGTGGTTAGATCAATGGAAAGAAGAGGAGTTAATGAAGGACAAATAAAAACTGGATTCATCAGTCTGAGAACCTGATCCTTTAGGAACAGACAATAAGCAGGATTATTTTCCTGTTCAGAATAGTTTCCAAAAGTGTTAAGATGAACTAGGAGTTGGAGTAACAAGAAGCACATGTGCCTAAGGAACAGCTATGAGGAAGCTGTAAATACCTCCTCTCTGGCTGCTTCTCAGCTTGTGCAACCTCCATGGGGCATGGAGGTTTCCTTGGGGTCCTAGCTGTGACTGGGGGATTGATGACTGACTCCTTCATGCTTTATTGTCTAGGAACATAGCTTCACTGTACATCCTCAAGGACTCAAAGAGGAATTCAGATCCCCCCCTGGAGAACTTCCTTTCTGAGAAACAATCCAAGTGAGTTAGAGAGCTAAATAGATACTGAATGAAGGGTTCAGGTTGAATGGAAACTGAGAGCTTTTGTGTGACATCATCTAAGTGCTAATTCATTGTAGGTCAGGACTGAGATTCCATTGCTTGCTTATTTAACTAATGAATTTTATATTTATTATATTTTTTTAAAACAAGAAGATTCCATTGAGTTCAACAATGCAGGATGTCATGGTTACCAATTAAATAAAGGGAATGAAAGCCCAATTAGAATAAGGAATATTAGGAATAATGTGAATCTAGGGAAAGCAGAACATCTGTCCAAGAAGCATTGCAATTAAAAGTAGGAAAAACTGGGATATTAGCAGTGGAGTTATGTTCAATGAGAAGAGGGGATATCTTTATTTCCAAACAGGACACATTGAACATTCCTGTGTATTGATGGGGAATTTCCAGTCAAATGAAAGTAGGTACTTTTTGAAACAAAATATATGTAAAGGATACAGACATTTTCACATTGGCTTTCACCTGAAACATGATTTTTATTTATTAAATTTTTTTATTTTTTTTCAAATTTTTGTGCAGTCTTTTAAAAAATATTTAAATATATATATATATATATATTTAGACTGAATAAATGTTACATAAAAAGTGTAAGGGATTCCCATTTGTCCCACCCCCTACCCCTCCTACATTTTCTCACATTAACAAAATTCTTCATTAGTGTGGTACATTTGTTACAATTGAACACATATTGCAGCATTGCCACTAAGTGTGGATTATAGTTTACATTATATTTAAACTCTCTCCCACACATTTTTGTTAGTTATGACAATGTATATAATGGCCTGTATCCCTCACTGCAATATCATTTAGGATAATTCCAATGTGCCAAAAATGCCACCATATTACACCAATTTTCTTTAGATAATTAGGTTACACAAGTGTTACATAAAATCACAGGAGTTTCCCATCTGCCCCACTCCCCACAACTCCTACATTTTCCCACATTAGCAAAATTCTTCATTAGTGTGGTACATTTATTGCAATTGATGAACACATTTTGGAGCAGTGCCACTAAGCATGGGTTAAAGTTTACATTATAGTTTACTCTCTTTCCCACCCAATTCTGTAGGTTATGGCAAAATATATAATGGCCTGTATCTATCATTTCAATGATATTCAGGATAATTCCCAAGTCCAGAAAATGCCCCCACATTGCACTTGTTTTTCCCTCTTCCTGCTGTCAGAACCTCTGGGGGCCACTGCCCCCACATCAGTGATATAATTTCTTCCATTGCTAGAAGCACAATAAGTCTATAGTAGAATATCAATAAGTCTATTTTAGTTCATAATTCATTCCTTAATCTTGAGGATTTGGGGATGTTGATGTCCACTACACCTCTAATTAAGAGGGTGCTGTGATCCATTAGGGCTGTGAGATGAGATTTTCTTGCTTGCACTTGTACACTTTCTTGGTTCCTTGGTATGGTAGTTGTCCATTATCACCTCCTTGTTAATTGTCCTGGGTGAGATCAATGAACTGGAGAGCAGGTGTTGCAACTCCATTGAGATTCGAGGCACAGCTGGCACATGGACAGCCCAAAGATTTAAGTCTCTTGGATGTACACCTACCAACTCTAGTAATAATTATAGATTCAAATAGAAGCACAGAAGAGCCACATGTAGGGAAAGCACAACTGAGTCCAACTCTGTTATACTGAGTAGCATAAATTCCAAAGTGGGGCCCACTGGCAAGGCACCAAACTCCTGAGCTATCTGCCCTGACTATAGTGTCTAGATTTCTCCAGAGCCCTCAGGAGCCCTCCTACTTGTGATAGTATTTCCTTTGGCAGTCAATGAGATCCTGCTGAGATGTGCATAAGCATAACATCTGGTATGATCTCCAGACTCACTTTGAAGACTTTTAACTATACAAACTCATTTGTCTTTACATTTTCCCCTTTTTGGTCAAGGTCTTTCTCCATTTGGATTGTTAGTTGGTGATTGGTAGTAATTCCTCTGTGCCAGGGAGGCTTATCCTCAGGTGTCATGTCCCTTTCTGGAGAGAATGTAATGCATTTATATGCTGAGTTTGTGTTTGAGAGACACCACATTTGAACAACAAGGAGGCTCTCAGGAGACAATTCTTAGGCACCCTATAATACTAGGTTAAGTTTCCATTTTAAGAGCAAATTTTAATAAGCACAGTCATCAAAATCAAGGCCCATCAATGGACCATCTTCCTTCATTGTTCATTGTCTCTATACTCAGGTGATTCTTGCTGTTCCATTAGAGAATGTGGCAGAGCTCCCTAGGATGGGAATTTGATATTCCTTCACTTATTGTGTGAATGTCTACCCACCATGACATTGCCCCATGAACATTTGAACACATTTATATGCCTTATATGTATGCCCAGGTGAGCTTCCTCCCATGTATCCCCCTGTCACTGACACCCTGCACCAATGATCCTCTCCTGTCACCCTTCTGTGATCCAAAACTTCTTCAAAAATGAAGCCAATAAAATAGCCAAATACAATTAATGAGAAAATTAAATAATAATGTTATTTTTAAAAATAAAATAAAATACAAAAATATAAAAAATTTGGGATAATAGAAACTAATAAAAAATATTAATTTTTTTTGACATTTTACATTTCATCAGTGTAAGTTCTGTTGTCTTATATCTACACTGACATTTCTTCCATTTATTCCCCCAGTGTCTTACTTTTCTCATTTTGTCTTCAAAGAAGTTTTAGGTTACAGAAAAGTCACAAAGAGCATACAAGGGACTCCCATATACCCAACATCCTGACCCTTTCCCCCTTACTCTATTAATAACATTTTATATGTGGAAGGTTCATTAGTTACAATTGATGTACAAATATTGAAACAGAGCTACCAAACATGTAAATATGGTTTACATTATGGTTTGCATTATGGTTTACATTTTGGACCATACACTTTTATAATTTTTGATGTATTTTAACATGGCCTGTATCCATTATAGCAAGATCATGTAGAATACTTACATCACCCCTAAAATGCCCCCTGTACCATCTATTCTATTCCTCCCTTCCCCTCCTCTTGGGACCCATGGCAACCACCAAGCTTCACTCCTTGAAGGACAAGATTCATAGATTCATAGATTCATACTTGCAACAGCACTGAGGGCTTGACACACTTGTCTGCCCTCCTCTGTTAGGCACCCACCCATGCTCTCGCCCCTCTATTTGAGTACATAGTGGGCCTCCCCAGGATGGGAGTCCACCACCTTCCTCTCATTATGTGGGTCTCCACCCACTGATATAACACACTATGGCAAGATGAATACTCACACACTCCCTAGAAGCCTCCCCAGGTGCAGCCTGTCCAGAATGCCCCCACATCAAACACCCCAAACCAGCAACCCTCACTTGCCATATTGCCAACAGAGCCTTTCCAAAATTATAGTTTCAACCATGTATCCACCAATCCCCAGTGTTCACCTGCTCCCTCTCCCAACACTCCCCCCAGTTCCATGGACAGTTCAACCCACCTTCCCCACCCCACCCCCCTGAAATATGATTTTTTAAAACATTAAAAAAAATTTTTAAAGATACTTTCTATTACATAAATGTTACATGAAAAAAATAAAGAGGATTCTCATATGCCCCATTCCCTATCAATCCCACACTCTCCCACATTAACACCATCCTTCATTAGTGTGGTACAATTGTTGCAATTGGTGAACACATATTGAAACATTGCTACTAACTATGTATAATAGTTTATATTATAGATTACACTCTGTCTCACACAAAGGTCATTGCCTCACAATCTTCTACACCCTTTCTGTCTCCAGTAAACCTATCTTCAAGACTCTAAATCTGTGATTCTACTCAATTTGTTTAATTCATATCAGTGGGGTTATGTAATATTTGTCCTTCAGTGCCTGGGTTACTTCACTCTACATAAAGTCTTCAAGATTCATCAATGTCATCCCATGCATTCCTACTGACTGCTGAGGAATATACCATTATATGTATATACCATAATTTGCTTATCCACTTTATCTGTTGATGGACATTTGGGTTGTTTCCAACTTTTGGCAATGGTGAACATTGGTGTTCATATATCTGTTAGTTTCCCTGCTTTCAAGGCTTCTGGGTACATGCCCAGCAGTGATATTGCTGGATCATATGGTGGTTCTATAGTTAGCTTTCTGAGGACCTGCCAAGCTGTCCTCCACAATGGCTGCACTGTTCTACATTCCCACCAGCATTGGATATGTATTCCCTCCTCCACATCCTCTCCAACACTTGTAGACCTCTATATTTTTAATAGCCACCACTCTAATGGGTGTAAGATTTCATTTGCCTTTTCCTAATAGCTAGTAATGTTAAGCATATTTTCATGTGCTTTTACTTTCTTCTTTGGAGAAGTGTCTATGCAAATCAATTGCCCATTTTTAAAATGAATTGTATTTTTTTTATTTTCAAGATGTAGGACTTCTTTATATTTGCTGAACATTAGGCCTCTCTCAGATGGATGGTTACCAAGTATTTTATCCCATTGAATAGGCTGCCTTTTCACTTTCTTGACAAACTCCTTAGAAGTGATAAAGTTTTTAATTTTGTGGAGATCCCATTTATCTACTTTTTCTTTCATTGCTCATGATTTGGGTGTAAAATGAAACCATTTCCTCCTACAAGATTCATATATGCTTCCATACATAGTCTTCCTGAATCTTTATGGTCTTGGCTCTTATATTTACATCTTTGGTCCATCTTTGGTTAATTTTTGTATAAGGGGTGAGATGGTGATCCTCTCTCATTCTGTTTGATATAGATATCCAGTTCCCCTAGCACTATTTGTTGAAGAGGTCATTCTCTCCCAGTTACCTGGTCTTGGTGGCCTTTTTGAATATCAGTTGACTGTATGTGAAGATCTATATCAGAACTCTCAGTCCTGTTCCATTGGTCAGTATGTCTATCTTCTTGTAAAACCATGCAGTTTTAATCACTGTAGCTTTGTATTATGTGTTAAAGTCAGGTAGTGTGATTCCTCCAACTTCATTTTTCTTTTTCAATGTGTCTTTGGCTACTCAGGGACCCTTGTCCTTCTAAATAAATTTCATAGTTAGCTTTTCCAATTCAGTAAAAACTGCTGTGACAATTTTTATTGGGATTGCATTAAATCTGTAAATCAGATTGGGTAGGACAGACATTTTCATGATGTTTAATCATCCTCTTCATGAACAGGGATAATTTGGGGAAAATTAAACTTTTAATTGACAATTATTCCTTTATGAGTTAGGTTAAATATACATTAGTTTATTAGCTATTCATTTTCTCCATTGCAAAATTTTTGTTCAGGTTTTTGTTTTGTATACTTTGTGTGTTTTTACACTTTTTTAAAAATGACAGTCTTTCAAAAAAGAAACTGTAGGTTTTCACCAATTTTGGTGCTCCCAATTTTGTTCTTTTATGTTTGTGTAAATGTAATTGAGTAAGAATTTATGAGAAGTAAGAAACTTTGTGTGGTCCAATCTATCAGTGTTATATGTGTTTCTCCCATTGCATTTCAAACTCAGAATGTTCTGTGTTATTTGATTTAATAAATCACTTTTTATACTTATTGCATATTGTTTTCATATCTCTTTCCCTTATTCTCTCTTTTCCTATTTTGTTAGATTTATTTAAAAAATTTACATCACCTTGGACCATTTATTGAAAGTATTTTGCACTATGATTTGACTATCTTTCACCTTCCTCCTATATGCAAACATATTTGAATCCATATATCTTTAAGTGAGATGAAATTATATTGTTTGTTACTGCTTCTTCCATGAGTTTTTAAAAATATATTTGAATATTATTTTATTTACAGATCTTCTTATATTTAATTATCAATCTCCATCAATAGTATTAAATTATTTCTATTTTTCACCTTGTTTTTGAGAATTTAGATTTATAAATTCCAATCAATTTTGGCTAATACAGTTCTTTTGAAATAACTATTTTTAACCAGGTTTAATTCCCTCTACCATGTTTTTATTTCATAAATTCACATATTCTTCATGCTTGTTGTTTGAAAAATTGAATAATATTCACATAACACAGAAAACAACAAAGCAGTTGTAGTCTCTGCTCATTTGGATCATACATTGTACTGAAGAACTGAGAGTACAATTATAATTGTGCCAAGGCCCTAAAGTCCCTAAGGCAACATAATATGAGCAAAGATAAATCACATCAAGAGCACTGATTGTCATCCTTTGTCCCGGATATTAGAGACTATGATCTGTGAAGTACTTTGCCTGTGTGACAAAGAATATAATTGGGACTGGATTGTGCCTTTTGGAGTTGTCAAAACAGGAAGTCAAAACCTAGAATAAAAATATAAAGCATGACTGAATAAGAAAGTTATTGAGAGACCTGCTTCTTCCACTATGGAACCATGAGAAATCAATGTGATCCAATAAATATGGGACAGGCACAGGAATAGATCAGGATGTGGTGTGGAGATCATGAAAAGGCAGTGGCAGCAACAATTTCTGGCCTGTCCAAGCCCTTGAGTCTTGGAGCCTTGTCTCCCACATAGGCTTCCTGTTTTATCTCCAGCCTCACTCTTCTATTTACCTTTCAGTCATAGGGCCTTTTCCCATTAAAAGGGGTTGCTTTTTTTTGGAATTATTTTACCTTTATTTGAGTGATTTTTAAAATTTTGACCATTTCTCAAGAGTCAAAACACATTTAAACTTTTGACCTGCAAGACACTCATAGACACACACATATGGCTGAGTGACAATGATCATGAAATTATTTTGAATGTACTCTTACTATAAATGAGGCATTCTTACATTTCTTACAATACATTTTACTCTATTCTATAATTCTTACAAAATAAAGCATTGACCCATGTATGGGACCTAGTTTCAGAATATGCCTCTAGGCTGTCTTTTGGGCATATTTTAGCAATTCTCTGCTTCTTTTAATTTTTCCTTCATTGACATTTCTGTGAAACCACATTCTTTCATTCATTCTCAAAATATATATTTAATCAACTATTGTTATAAACAGGCACCAATTGTACAGGTCTAGGAGAACAATATGTAGGATATTGCTATATCCCTCAAGGCACTCACTTTTGGCAGAGAGAAAACACATAAATTTAAATAAAATCATCATGAAATCATAGTTCCTACCATCCAAATTAAGTGCACCTGTGAAGATATTAAGGGGTTCAAAAGAGAATAATGCGAGGCTCTCTTGAAGGGGTTTAGTGGTCTCTATAGGAAACTGGAGTGAAAAAAAAACATCAAGTGGAACTGTAACAGAGACTTTAGGAAGAAGGAAGCAAAAATATGAATTCACTGAATATGGAAACTATGGACTTGTGGTAAAAGTGCATGTCACATTTAATATCTTGGAAATCAAAGTGGACGAGGGCTGGTATCAGTGAGAGGAGGTGCTGTCAGGTCAGCAATGGATTGCAGCTGTTGAATGTTGGCTTCATTGTCCAGTAGGGGTTGCATGTCATGGAATTTGACCATCAGCTCTGCAATATAGAAGATGTCTGGCTTTATATGAGTATCAGCTTGCAGATTGCTCATTCAGTGATTGGTAGGAGAGATGATAAGAAAATGAAATAGGGCCATGGAATTGGGGACATGAGATGTGAAAAGAATGAAACATTTGAAAACTAGAAGACAAGTCAGCCTCATATCATTAACATTAATAAATACATTTACCAGGAGGAAGGAACAATGTGGAGCTTTTTACATATATTGATTGTCTCTCAACCTTCCTAGGAGAATGGATGCCATATTACTACTATATAAGGGAAAGTTTTAAGATTTAGAATGGTTGACTTCCTATCAAATTTTATCAGCAAACACATGGTACATACAGGGTTCAAAACCAGGTTTATCTGACTCCAAATAATTTGTATTTAATATCATTTAAAAAGCCTTCTTCCTCCACCACCAAAATCACTATGTTATAGTCCCTAGATTATCCTTTAGCTTCCTTTCAATAGACATTTATGTCCATAGACTACCACTTTCAGCCACAATCAAATTTATAAATCAGCAATATTAATTATACTCACTATAATATGTTACCACTAACTCTATTAATTTCCACACTTTATAATAAACCTTATAAAAAATTCTGCATACATTAAGCACCAGCTCACATTCTCAACCTACATTCTATCTCCTAGTAACCTATGCTCTAGCGTTTACCTCCATGAGTTGACTCATTGTATTTATTTCATATTAGTGAGATTATACAATATTTGTCCTTTTGTGTCTGGCTTATTTCACTCAACATACTGTCCTCAAGGCTCATCCATGTTGTCATATGCATCCCAATTTTATTCTTTCTTACATCTGAATAGTATTCGAGATGGTCATAGCCTGTTGTGTTCAGGAGGAAACTGTCCAGGCATCCAAATACAAAGAAAGAAAATATCTGGGTGAAGCGACCTCAATGGCTGATAACTTTGTTCTGTGTCTGGATGCTCAGCAACAATTTTGGGATGGTGTTTGAAGTGAAACTGATATCAGACAAGGACAGCTTGGAGAAGAAGTACATGGGTTTGTGTAGGTGGGAGACTGATATGATGGCCAGGAAGATGAACAGGTTCCCCATGAGGATGATCAGGTACATGGACAGGAACAGACCAAAAAGGAGAGGCTGCAGATCCTGCTCCTCTGCAAATCCCAGGAAGGGAATGTTTGCAACTCCTGTCTGGTTTCTTGTTTCCATGGGATGGCTGGGTTTGCCCAGATTAAGGAGAAAAGTTACAAAGCTATCACACCAAATAGGCATTCTTAGAATGATAACAGTTTACCAAACTGAGTAGCTCATGATGCCATACATTTTGCATAATATTTGTTTCTCCTTGCTGACAAATATTGGTTACATTTTCTACCTGGAAACCAATGCTATCTTGTTTGCTTAGCACTCCAAAGTGATTATCCCTTCCTGCCATAAAATGTGATTGCTCTTGGCCTTTCAGTTCAAGAAATTCCCCAACTCAAGGTCAGATCTTTCCAAACATTAATAATTTCCAACCTTATTTTCACTGCCTTTGAGTCATTTGTACATGTTACATTTTGTAGGGCCTTTGCCAATCTTATGGCCAAAAATTGATCTCGACTGTAATGATTAATTATACTTTGTATTTCATTTATACAACAGCTTTTTTGTATATAAATTGAACAGAAATGGAGACTAAATAAAGACAGGCCTCTTTTTACATAAGAGAATCTAATGAACATTTTGTAACATAATCCAATTCTCATCAGATTAAAAATATTCCACCATATGGAAGTAGCATATTCTCTTTACAAACCACCATTTTTAGATTAGGTTTTCTTAATGATGAATAATTATTTGTTAAATTTTAATTACAATTTTTAAGGTCAATTATAGGTTTATAGGAAAGTTATGCACAAAGTAGGGTTCCCATATGGCCCCCTTGCCATGCAGTTTCCCTATTTTTCATTAGTATATTTACTCTTTTATCTATCAATAATAAAATTCTTGTGGCTCATGATTAAACTTCTGGTGTTTCTTTGATCACCTTCTTAAAATGTTCAACTGTTTCATTATTTTTATGCTTTTAGAGTGAGCAAGCTATAAAATGTTATGGCTCTTATTTTTAATTATCTATCCTCAAAATATATTTAAATGTTGAATCAAGAAATTCACATAGCATTCAATCATAATTTCATTCCTGGCCCCAGCTAATTCTCGTAGATGGATTCAGAACCATCTAGCCATATGCAGTGTTAATAGTGGAATTATAGTAAGGATTACATTAAAGATGCAAATTAATTTATAAAAAGTTGGCATTTTTAAAAAAATCATACTCTAATTCTAGGAACAGGAAATTTCCTCTAGAGGTATAAGGACCATTTTGGTAAACTTTCCTGTGGTGTTGTTTTTCAAAAGGAGGTTTATTTGTTGTTAATAGTATTTTAGACTTATTGTCATTAAGAATGAGATTCCTCTCTTTATCATAAGCCTGATATTTAAATTGCATTAGGAAATATTTAGAATTTTTTGTAATTTATCCTGTCATGATAGATGTCTGGGTTTTTCTCTAATCCAACTACTTTCTCCAAAGAATTTATGAATAATATATCTTCCATAAAATTTCTAACACCTATTTTCATTTTAGATCTTACTGCATTGGTTTGATATCCCATACAATTTTAAGAATAATGGAAAGTGTGGCAATGATCTTTTTGTTTCTGAATTGAAAGTGAATATAAGTAGAATTTTTAAATTTAATTATAGTGTGAACCATAATTTGGGATATATAACTTTTTGTCATGTTAACTTGAATATATTTAATTCTTAGTTATCTTAGAGAGATTTTTAAAAGTTATGAAAAATGTTCAATTAGCTATTTAGAAATATTTATGGTTAAACTGTATCTCTATATTCACAAATACATTTAAAACAAATGTGGAAGAAGTGGAATATTATCTGTTAGAAGAAAATATAGATGAATACATAGATATATAAATTTCTATATAGATAGATGTAATCTTAAAAAGGCATAGTCATTTCTGAATATGAAGTCTGTTAGAAATAAGGGAGGAAGCGATGAAAAACTGGACCATAATATAGAAAACTCAATGAGAAAATATTTCATGCTGAAAAATATAAGTGCAAAAATTAATCTACTTGATATTCCTAATTATGAAACACAAAAAGGTTATTTCTTTTTTGTGGATAAAATAACATTGGATATTAACAACTCATAAAGGTGATGTATAAAATGGTATGTTTGACTAAATTTGCATTATAGTATTATTGCATGAAAATAAGATTAAAACAAGATATCTTCACTGAAATTAAAATTCCTCTTTCAAAATGTAAGAATGTAAAATTCTATCAGGTGGGAAAAACTAACACTGTCATAAACTGCTATAAATGGAAAATTGGTCTGCTGCTGTGGGATGAAGAAGCTAAATTAGAAAACAGGCCTTTTACAGATAAACCCATATATGCCAATAGTCAAAGTGAAAAATCTGCAACAGGCTACACTAAATTGTTAAAAGTAATCTTTAAGTTGTAATATTAGTCTCGGTTTTTAGATTCATTTTCTTCTAGTACATCTTTCATACGGCAAATGAATACAAATGCATTCTAGTCTAAAGAAATAAAAACTTAAGTTTGATGATTCTGTTGTTAAAAGTTCCACAGAACAAACACAGGCAAAGAAAAGGGAGTAAATCATAAAGATAAAATCTATGGATAATGAATTACAAGTAATTAAAATCCTAGAACTGAAGAAGGAATCTCATAGGAAATTCTTTGGTAAAACTCACCAAATAGAGAAAATTATTCAAAAGTCTAGTCACATGGAAAAATAAAGAGAGAATGAATAGAAATGCATAAATCTAAGTTTGAGACAAATCACCCCAGATGTAAGAAAATGCTACACTTGGTAATATAATCTGACTTGTATCCCCTTGTCACAATTTTAAAATCTCCAGTAAACGAACCCATTTTTGGAAAATATATGTGTCCATAGTCAATTCAGGATGGAGAAAAACCGATATATCACTAAAGAAAGGAATTACATAAACAACAAATACCTCCCAAAATGACCTGGCAGGGTCCTATGGCAGGAACAATAGAATAATTCTCCTAAAATATTGTAGAAGAAATCAATTCCATGACACTAATATGATTTACCAGCATGCTGGAATATCCCACCAGTATAACACAATGAGAAAAAGAAACAAGAGGTATAAGTACTGGAAAGGCAACATTTCAAAATTTGAAAGTGACACACTGGCAGCTGAATACCTATTTTTAATGAGTAGAATTCTAGGATGGTAGCTGATACTGCAAATGTGTAAAAGTCAGTAGCCATTTTGAAATGTGCATTTCAGTGGTAATTTGGACATTTGCAATATTGTGCTACCATCACATCTATCTAGTTCCAGAACATTTTCACCATTGTGGAAGCTCTTTTTTACATTATTCACAATACTCTTCTCATTATTAAAAAATTGTAAATATGTGGGTGCAAGAGAGAAAAAGCAGTTATATTCAGATATATTCTTAAGGTCTTTTAGAAAAGAGAGCAGAATAATTGCATGTATTAACAAAATGTTAAATGCCTTAAATAGAGAACAGAAATCTGTAAATTCTCAATAAATGAGAGTAAACATAGCTATAATTTGTTGACATCACCATGAGGCAAGTGCTGTGTTATGTTTGAAATGGATTAGCTCATTTTGTTCTCATCGACCTTGTTTCTATTTAACAGATGATGATGTATTTACAGTGGTTTAACAATCACATTAATGAACATTTATAGGTGCTCAGTAGGTTTTAGACACTTTAGTAATTTAATCCTCATAATCACCATTATCCTCATTACAAAAGTGGAGACTGGAGCAGAGGAATATTAAGTAACTGAAAGTTAGAAGATGCCCTGAGAGGCTTGCAAGTGCTGATTTCACTGAGTCCCAGTAAATTTTTCTTGAGCAAATGAGTTAATGAGTGAGTGAGATTTTATAGATAATCTATACAAGAGGATCCCTGAGTGGGTAGAATGAAGGCACATTTAATGACTACAGATAAATGTCTAAGACAGCTGGATAAGAAACATTTGATAGATGTTGAGACTGAAGAGAAGGCTAGTTTTCATAAAGAGAGACACTTAGAATTGTCTTCTAGACCAGAGAGGTAAAGGGGATGGTAGAGGGGGCTGTGTAACTGTGTGCAGTGTTTAAGTGGATGAACTCACCATTGTGTTAAACCAGCTTGTCCCATCAGAGATCATGTTCAAAGAACATCTGCTGTGAGGAACTGATGCCTCCAAATCAGTTCCTCACAGCAGATGTTCAAATGGCCTTCTTTGAGCTTCCTTTTCCCTTAGTCTTCCCCTCCTGAGTGATGGAGCATGAACTCAACTTCAAAGCAGAACAGGGAGGTGGTGTCAGGCATTCTCTGTAAGAGCACAGTAGAATTCTCTTCTTCTTGGTACCCTTAAGCTGTAGGTGAGAGGAGGAGTGGGCATATTTACTAGTTCTGAGTCCTAAAAAGTTTATTTTCCTGATAAGCATTAGGATAATCATCCCATTCTTACTCTAATATCTGATGAATTTGGTTCCTATGAGTGAAGTGGCCAAAATAGAAATAAACTTCTTTTCTACTAATTTTGCTACTTGGGAGGACCTTGGTTGGCACATGACTTTATCCTCTCGCTTGGAACCCCTTCCACTTTTTTTTTTCATCCCTGACTCTGACCTTCACCATTAATTGATGTCTCCATGGAATATTTACTCAACATTTGAGATGGAATTTTTTTTGCCTATTAAATTAATTTTAGTATAATTCTGATTTTGATATCCTTGGTCGTGAGAATCCTGTATTCTTCAATACAAAGCTTAATGGTGCTGTGACTGTCCTTTTGTAAACACTTGGAAATCCAACACTTTTTTTTAACTTTAGTCAGATAGTCCAACTTGCATGTTCTGAATATGATTATCAATGATATGATTATGTACTTTGCAGTTAGCCTGCCGCCTTGTGTTCCCCTCACTGGGATCCTTTACTATTATTGTAAGATTGTGTACTCTATATGAGTAATCTCATCAGCATTTTTAAATTGTGTGTCTTACCTTTCACATGTTTCCTTATTTTTCTTGTGAATAAATGTGAGGTCATGAGTTCTTTGCTATGCACATGCATGTGTACCAGCCTTGGTGATGTACCCCATGGAAACACCCATGCTGAACCCCGTCATCTGCAGTTTGAAAAATAAAAACCTAAAAGATCTGTGAGGAGATTCTTTCTGGGGAACCCATACATTTTTCTTCAGGCTGAAATAATTGCCTGTGTTTTAGGGCCCTAATCCTCAGAAACTGAAACTGTGAGTCTATAAACATTCCATGGAACCTAACCCTACCTTTAGTAGATATATACTTGAATATTATGAAGTAAACTATTCAATCATACATTGTGTTACTAAAGTAAAAATTGCTTTGGACAATTTGTATCTACATATTAAGTAAGAAATCTTGACGTCCATGTTTCTAGGCATTTATGCAGTGGGTGCAAGACTCTATGACATGTTCTATATTATTTAATTGGTAAATAATAAGGTCCTTTCTGTTCCTCTACATGTTACTCTGTCCAGTTTCCACATTTTGTCATATATTGTAAAGACCATATCTATGAACAGTCTATTTATTAACTCTGTTACCCAGTTTTTGGCATTTATGCTCAAAACTATACTCAATACTCATGATCAAAGGATGACATATAAAGAGCTTGAAATTCTGTGCAATAATTCCTCTTTGAATGGAATTTTCTGAGTAAGGTGATGAGGTATTCCTCCATAAACTTTTATGTCTCTCTAATATCTCCTGTAATGTGGAAAGTATTCTCAACTATAGTCACATTTAATTGTTAGTTATCCAAAGTGTTCTTGAATAACAGAAGGATCATGAATACTGTCCTCCAATATCTGAAAAAATATCCAAATTAAGAAGTAGTCAATTGTTCTTAAAGCCCTCAATTCAGCTCACAATAATTATTGCATCAGCAGGCTACGGCTGCATATAAAGTAATTCCCCCCAAAATTGTAAGATAATGCAGCTGAGTCGATTGTATTGAGTTGTGTTGATCTTTGCAGAACTCTTCAACAGTCTGTAGTCAGTTGACAAGTTTCTGCCTGTTCGAGCTGATCTCTCTTACATGTTTGGGCTTTCCTGGAATTTGCTAGTCCAAGGTGACCTTGGATGAGACAACTGCCATTTCTTCCACTTGCTTTGCTCTTTTTCACACTGTCTAAAGCCTTTATAGCCTGACATTGGGAGTTGGTAAAGGGAGTGCTCATATCATCAATGATATGGTTATGTACTTTGCAGTTAGCCTGCTGCCTCATGGTCCTCTCACTGGGATATTTTACTATTATTGTAAGATTGTGTCCTCCATATGAGTAATCCCATGAGCAGGATGAGAAGTTTTTGTGTCTTTTCATGAAATCATAAAGTATTTCTCTGTTCAGGTCACATTTGATTTTGGAAATTTGTATGAATTTCATTGATTAGTTGTCTCAAATCCTGTGTCTCATCTGGATTTTGATATATTCCTATGCTTGGGCCATTCCTTCTATTTTCTTAGTATGGCTTGTAATTTTGAGCTGATGTCTACACATTTAATTATGATGGTGAGTTTACTCTGATGTTCAATTTCTCTCTCTTTCATAGGGATTTAGTGGTGGGAGGCTGTGGGTTACTGCTGTTTTTTTAATTCTTTTTTTCAATCTGTTCTGGTCTTTAGATTGTCCCTGTTAGTTGCTCAAATCTGCAGACCCATTTCCAAGACCCTTGGGGAGGGAGGCTGTAAAGGCTAGAAAAAATCTCTCTTACTTATTTACATTTAATTCCCTCGCATGAACTTCTTTTATTAGTCAGCAGATGGTGATCTTTGACAGCCTTCACATTTCAAAGGCTGGTCTGAGTATGTTAACTGGGCAGAATGCAGTAGCAGCAGCTCCTGGGGTTGGGGAAACAAAGAAGCCAATCTCAGGTCACATTTGAAATGAAAATAAGTAACAGACACACACACTGGGAAAAGGAAGGACTCAGAGGCATTAGGTACAGTCATTTGGCAGGACATGGCCCCTTACTGAGTAGGAGGGTTGAGGAGAGTTGGGGGAATTTGGGACTCTAGGGTTATCAGCAAGGACATCAAGAATGGATCAATGGTCTATTCCAGCTTCCTTTGAAGGTTTCATGACCACTTAGTACTATCTTATGAATAACACATTGATTTTCTTTATGTGGCTCCCCTATGGCATGTTTTTGGATTTTGCATCATTCTAGTAGATCTATTTTGGAGGCCTTTTAATGAATCAAGCTATTCCTCCATGTGCAGTAGTCATCAAAGAATAAAGTATAGTATCATTGTGTGACTATTACAAAATACTCATGGCATCTATTTTTTTTTTTATCCCCATAGAGCTCATTTCTTAGTGGAAAACATTACAATGATTCTAATATGTATCAAGAACAGGGAATCTAGTTACAGATAGAATTCAGCTGCTAATAACAGAAAACTCATCAGAAAAATAGCATAAACATGTTTTGGTCTATTTATCTCATGTCTAGAGTTGGTATGGCAGCTCAGGAAAGTTGTACAGTTGTTTAATC
Source organism: Cabassous unicinctus (assembly GCA_029593785.1). Taxonomy (NCBI): domain Eukaryota; kingdom Metazoa; phylum Chordata; class Mammalia; order Cingulata; family Chlamyphoridae; genus Cabassous; species Cabassous unicinctus. The sequence continues at coordinate 44,528 of JAQZBX010007003.1, forward strand.
TCCTTTTGTTTGTGTTATTTATTTATGTACTTACTTATTTATATCCTAGGAGGTACTAGGGATTGAAGTGAGGACCTTATTCATGGGAAGCAGTCACTCAACCACTGAGCTACACTTGTTCCCATATACTTTTATTTTTGAATAGCTGCTGAACTTATAGATACAAAAGCCATATCCTATTCAAGAAGAATGGAATTCAAAGATGGAGTCCGAAGCAATGTGCAAGAGGAGACATTTAAAAATTCCTATTTTTTATTATAACACATATAAGAAAAAGTTCATATGCCAACCTCAATGAATTTTCAAACGCTGGCTATATTCCATTGAACCAGAATCCAAACCAGAACAGAACATGGCCAGTCCCCAAGGATCTTCTCTTTGTCCCAGGCAATTTATACACTAAGTGAAATATTATTCAGCAGCTTCTGATACATGCTCAAAAATTGAAAAACATTAAATACATCGTGTTGAAAGGAATAAGCCAGGCATGAAAAAATACATATGGTATATTTTTGCATATATGAAATTCATAGAAATGGATAGTAAATTATATTACCAGGCACCAATGTATGGAATGGCTGCTTAATATGTACAGAGTTCCTGTTTGAGGTGATGAAACAGATTAGGTAAATGATGTTGATTGTAGCCACATGTTGTGCATATCACCAATGAATTGTATATTTGAATATGGCTAAAATATAAATTTTGAATTGTACTTTGGTTACTGCAATGTAAACTTGTAAAATATAAAAGTTTTTATTTCTTGTTTAGTTTTTAATTTATAGAAATATTAACAGATCTTTTAATGAAATAACTTGAGCACCACACAAGGATTTGCAGGAAAAATAAATGAGACTATCCATTTATGGTGGTAGGCTCAGGCCACAGTGTGTAAGAAGGTCTAAATACATTTCTTATAATGAACAAACATTTTAAAAGTAAGGTACAAAAAAACAGGTGCTCATTATTTTTACAAGCACAAAATTCCTATATATTTTGGCAAAGTGTCATCAAGCAAAAAGTGTAGCATCTATGGTTTCCATGGTTTTATATAAAATGAATACAGTTCCCCTCTTTATTGAAGAGGAGAATTGTCAATTTCTAGAGGTAATATCAAGGGTTGTATCCTCACCTCATGTCAGAGCTTTGGAAATCAAAGGGACATAGACTAGGTATGCAAAACAGTCTTAAACTTTGGAACACCTTTAAGTCAATAGATGGGGTATTTGTTAGGAGATTACATCTGTGGAAGGCAGGAGAGCTCATGGAGGAGAAATCATAGAAATGGGATTCCCTTAACTCAGATCCTGGAATACTGGGAACTGAGAATCAGTCATAAAAATTTCCTTTCTGTCAGACCAGGTCTGTATACTGGGGCCTGAGTGTTTCAATTGTTGCTTTGATTGCAAATACAGAGCTAGAGGATTTCCTTTTCCTTTTCTTTCTTTCTTTATTGAATATATTAGCAGCTTGCTTTTTAGTTCCCAGGGTTAGAAATTTTATTCAAATTAAGATATTGTTTTTTTATTTTTAATTCCTGAAGGAAATTAGATTTAAATCAACAAATCCATAACAAGAAAAATACAAGTTGGAAGGCCAATTTTTAAACAACAATTTCAGTTTTCCTTTCAACTTATTTTTGGCTATTCAGTGCCCCCTTGCCTTTCCAAATAAATTTCCTTATTAGCTTTTTCGTACAGTAAAAAATGCTTTTGTAATTTTTATTGGGATTGCATTAAATCTGTAAATCAATTTGGGTAGGATAGACATTTTAATGATATTTAGTCTTCCATTCCACGAACATATAATATTCTTCAATTTATTTGGTCCTCTTTGATTTCCTTTAACAATACTTTGTAGTTTTATACATATAAATTGTTTACAAACTTAATTAAGTTTATTCCAATTTGCAATTTTAAATGGAATTTTTTCTTAATTTCTGCCTCATATTGCTCATTATTAGTGTTCAGAAATGCTACTGATTTTTGCTACTTTAGTGAACTAGTTTATCAGTTCTAGAAATTTTGTTTGTAGAATTTTTGAGGCTTTGTATTATAGGAACATGTCATTTGCAAATAGTGAATGATTTCCTTCTTCCTTTTCAGTTTGGATTCCTTTTCATTCTTTTTATTTCCTAAGTGCTTGAGCAAGTACATCAAATACAATGTTAACTAGAGTAGTGACAGAGGGCATCCTTGTCTTGTTCCAGATCTTAGACGGAAAGTCTTTAGCATTTAACCATTGAACATAATGTTAAATGTGGGATTTTCATATCTACCCTTTATCATGTTGAGGAAATTTCCTTATATTTCTATCTTTCAAAGTAGTTTTATCAAGAAAAGATGCTGTGTTTTGTCAAATGCTTTTTTTACATGGAGACAATCATGTGATTTTTTTCTTTTGCCCTGTTAATGTGATGTACATTGATTTTTTTATGTTGAATCATCCTTGCATACCTGGGGTAAAATCCACTTTATAAGATGTAGGTCTGTAGTTTTCTTTTCTTGTGGCATCTTTATGTGGTTTTGGTGTTAGGGTGATGTTGGCATCAGAGAATGAGTTAGACAATATTCCCTCCCTTCTATTTTTTTATAGAGTTTAAGCAGGATAGGTTTTAGTACTTTCTGGAATGATTGGTAGAATTCACCTGTGAAACCATCTGGGCCTAGGCTTTTCTTGATTGTGAGGTTTTTGGTGTCTAATTCAATATCACTACTTGTCAATGGTGAGTTGAGTTCATCTATTTCTTCTTTGTCAATGTGTGTTGCTTGTGTGTTTCTAGATATTTGTTCATTTCATCTAAGTTTTCCAACTTGTTCGAATACAATTTTTCAAAGTGTCATCTTATGATACTTTTCATTTTGTGGGATCAGTGGTGATATCCCTTCCCTCAATTTTTAAATTTATTTGCATCTTCTCTCTTTTTCTTTGTAGAATAGCTAAGGGCTTGCCAATTTTATTAGTCTTCTCAAAAAACAGGTTTTTGGTTTTGTTAATTCTTTCTAAATTTTTCTGTTCTGAATTTCATTTAGTTCTGCTCTAATCTTTTTCCTTTCCTTCTTTCTGATTGCTTAGGGGTAGTTTATTGTTCTTTTTTTATTTCCTCTATGCATGCACTTAGGTCTTTGACTCTTTCTTCTTTTTTGGTATTGGCATTTATGGCTACAAAATGTCTTCTCAGCACTGCTTTATCTGTATCCCATAAGTTTCAATGTCTTTTGTTGTCATTTTCATTCATTTCAAGTTAGTTACTGATTTCTTCGCAATTTCCACCTTGATCCACTGATTATTTAAGAGTATGTTCCATATCTTTGGGCCTATTCTGGGTTTCTTCTGCTTATTAATTTCCAGCTTCATTCCATTTTGATCAGAGAAGTTACTTTGTTTAATTTCCATCTTTTAAAATTCATGGAGACTTTTTCTGTGACCAAGCATGTTGTCTATCCTGGAGAATGTTCCATGTACACTTGACAAAAATGTATATCCTGCTGTATTGGGGAGAAATGATCTGTATATGTTAATTATGTATATTTCCTATAATGCATTATTCAGTCTCTGTTTCTTTATTAACCCTCTGTTGTGGTTTTCTGTCTATGGTAATAATAGCATATTAAAATCCCCCACTATGATTGTAGAGGCACCTATTTCTCCCCTTATTTTTGCCATGATTTTCTTTTGTATTTTGGGGCACCCTGGTTAGGTGCATAAATATTTATGATTGTTCTTTCTTCTTGAGAGATTACCCTTTTTATTAATATATAGTGCCGTTCATTGTCTCTTACAATAGTTTGCCATTAAAATCTATTAGTATATTCTTGCTATTTTTTGATTATTGTTTTCAAGTAAAATAATTGTATAACCATTCACATACAACTTCTTTGTGTCCTTGGGTCTAATGTGAGTTTTTATAGAAAATATGTGGATGGGTACTATTTCCTTACCTGTTTTGCCAATCTGTGTCTTCTGGTTGGAGAATTCAATCCATTAACATACAATGTTATTACTGTAAAGGCAGTACATATATTAGCTATTTTTTCTTTATGTTAATATATGTCATATTTTGTTTTTATTTCTCTTTTGTCCTTTCAGTTACTCTTACTAATAATCTTCATTTATACACTCTTCTCCATTCTTCCCCCTCCTGTTTTTTTACTTCCAACCTGCAGAACTCCCTTTAGTATTCCTTGAAGGGTAGGAATCTTGTTGACATACTCTCTTAATTTCTGTTTATATATGAAAATTTTTATCTCTCCCCCATTTTTGTATGCCAGCTTTGATGGATACAGAATTCTTGGCTGGCAGTGTCTTTCATTTATCATCTCAACTACGGTATATCACTGCCTTCTTGCCTCTGTGGATTCAGATAAGAAATCAGCACTTAATATTACTGAGCTTGTCTTATTGTGATGGAATTCTTTTCTCTTGCTGCTTTCAGAATTTTCTCTTTATCTTGAATATTTGGAAATCTGATAAGTATGTGTCTCAAGATAGGCCTGTTAGGATTTATATTGTTTGGAGTTCTTTGCACTTCTTAGATATGCACATCCATGACCTCATAGATTTGGGACATTTTTGGCCGTTATTTCCTCCAACAGTCCTTCAGCCCCTTTTACCAACTCTTCACTTCTGGGATTCCTATAAAGTGTATCTTTTTTATTTTCTTATTGTCATTCATTTTCCTGAGTTCCTATTTTTTTTTTTAAATTTTTGTCTATTTTTTCAGCTGTGTAATTTCAGATGTTCAATCTTCAGTGTCACTAGTTCTTTCCTCTGTCTGTTCAAATCTGATGTTAAGTATTTCTAGCATATTTTTAATTTCTCTCATTGTACCTTTGATTTCCATCAGATCTGTTTTCTTGTTATATATTATGATTTCTTCTGTATGTTCCCCAAATGTCTTCTTTTTTTTTAAATCTGAAAATGCAATTTTATTTTTCTCTGTTATTCAAAGCTTATTTTTAAAAAGTAATTTTTTATTTTCCAAGGATTTGATAATTTGATTATTTAAACTTTTGCAGTTGTAAATAGATATGTCCTTTGCCTTCAAGCAATTGTATTATAAAATTTGTTTTTTCTGGAGCATATGTAGCTCAAGTGGTTGAGCACCATCTTCCCACATATGAGGTCCTGTTTCAATACCCAGCCCCAGTACCTCAAAAAAAAATTGTTTTCCTTTTGAAATTTATATTAAGGTTTTCTCTATATAATTATATCTGATTGTTTTTCCAAAATGTTTTTTGAGTGTTTAAAATGAAGTTCAAGAGTAAAATGTTTAACAATATTCTGTTAATTAAAAACTATTTAATTTAATCAAATCATATTTATGTCTTATAAAAAGTGTTCATTATACTTAAACTTTCTCAATTTATTTTTAAAGTTGTGCCTTACCATATATATCAATAACAATAAAATTACTTTATTATACCTTTTTTAAAATCTGAAATAAAAAATATATATTTATACATTCTTTATTTGTTACTATTTCTTTTTGTTGTTGTTAGCTTGCTTTTTTTTTTTTAATTGTGGGTAAAAATCAAATTTTTTACAATACAAACCAATATTTGTAAAATGATATATAAATATATATGCATATATGTGAATTTGCTTACATAAATGTTTTTTTAAAGTATATTTTAAAAGATGCTTAGATTACATAAATGTTACACAAAAATTACAGGGATTCCCATGTTCCCCACCTCCCACACCTCCCATAACATCCCACATAAACATCTTTCATTAGTGTGGTACATCACCTGCAAAGGATATAAACATCCTGGAGCTTTGCCACTAAGCATGGACCATAGTTCACATTGTAGACCACACTCTCTCCCACAGAGTTCTGCATGGTATATGCTGATGTAAAATGGCCTATATCTGTCATTGTAATGTCACTCAGGATAATCCCAAGTCTTGAAAAAGCTCCTGTATTACAGCTGCTTTTCCCTTCCCTGCCGCGAAAGCGTCTAGTGGCCACTGGCTCCACGTCACTGTTATAATTTCTTCCATTGCTTGAATCACAATATGTCTATAACAGAATACCATTAAATCCACTCTAGTCCATAGCTCTTCCCCAAATCCTGAGGAGTCTGGGATGGTGATGTCCACTCCACCTCCAAGTGAGAGTGGGCTTATATCCCATGGATACGGTAGATGGGATTATCCTGCCTGCAGCTGCAGGCTTTCTCCATTCCCTAGAATGCCTGTTGTCCAACATCATCTCCTCACCAGGTGACTTGGGTGAGTCCATTGAGCTGTACAGTAGGAACTGCAGCTCCACTGAGATTCCAGGCACAGCTGGCACATGGGCAGGCCAGAGGCTCCAGTCTCTGGAAATACACCTATGATCTCCAGCATCACATATAGGTTTGAATAGTAGGGACTGATGGACCATGTGCAGGGAGGACTTATTTGAGTCCAACTCTGTCACTCTCAGGAGCACAGATTCCAAAGTAGAGCCCACAGATAAGACATCAATCTCTGGAGTTATCCCCCCTTATATAGGAACTGGGTGTCTCCAGAGACCTCAGGAGCCTCTCTGTGTGGGGTGATATCCACTTTGGTGTTCTATGAGATCCTACTGACGTGTGCATAAGCGTTACCTCTGGGATGACCTCCCGGCTCTCTTTGAAGTCTCTTAGCCACATGAAATCATTTGTCTTTACCTTTTCCCCCTTTTATTCAAGGTCTATTTCCAGCAATGTTACCAGTTGGCACTTAGTATTAATCCTTCGTTGCCAGGGAGGCTCATCCCTGAGAGTAATGTCCCATGCTGGGGGGAAGGTAATGCATTCATATCCTGAGTTTTCCTTAGAGAGAGGCCACATTTGAGCAAGAAGGAGGCTCTCAGGTGGCAACCCTTAGGCACTCCATAACAGTAGGCTAAGTTTCAATTACAAGAGCAAAGACTCATAAGGCTAGTCATCAATAACAAGAAACCAACATTGGGCCATCCTCTTTTGCCAGACACTGCCCCTGCACTCGGGGGACTGTTGCTGCTCCCTTGGAGAATGTGGCAGAGCTCACCAGGCTGGGAATTCAGTATTCCCTCATTTACTGAGTGATTGTCTACCCACCATGATCATGTCCCATCCCTTAATCATTTGAACAATTTTATATATCTTTCATGTATATTCAGATGAAC
>JAQZBX010007004.1:0-51652 GCA_029593785.1 Cabassous unicinctus
TAGGGATCGAACACAGGAACTCTTATATGGGAAGCCAGCACTCATCTACTGAGCCACATCAGCTTCCCTGAGTTGGTTTTATCATTTGTTTTGCTTGTTGTTTGTTTTTGTTTTTTCAGGAGGCACCAGGACCTCCCAAGTGGGAGGCAGGCACTCAACTGCTTGAGCTACATCTGCTCCCAACACAATATTATTAAGGAGTCTTTGAATGTGATATATTGCTTCTCTCTTGCAGCTTTCAGAATTCTCTCTTTAGCTTTGATATTTGACAGTTTGTTCATAATATGCCATGGTGTGGATCCATTTGGGTTTATCCTATTTTGAGATCATTGCATGTCTTTGATGTGTATATTCACATCTTTTGTTAAATTTGGGGAGTTTTTGGCCATTAATTCTTTGAATATTCTTTCTGCCCCCTTTTCTCTTTCTTTTCTTTCTGGGACTCCCACCGAATGTATATTGGTATACTTGATGATGCCCCACATGTTCCTCAGGTTCTGTTTACTTTTCTTCATTTTTTCTTCTTCCTACTCCTCAGACTGAATTATTTCAATTGTCTTATCTTCAAGTTCACTGATACTTTCTTCTTCCAGCTCCAATCTGCCTTTGAAGCCCTTTATAGTATTTTAAATTTCTGTTACTGTGACCTCTAGCTCTGTTTGGTTCTTTTCCATAATTTCCATCTCCCTGTTCTCTTTGTGTTCATCTATCATTTTACTGATTTCCTTTAGTTCTTTGTCCTTGTTTTCCTTTAGCTCTTTGAGTATATTTAGGACCATTTTTTAAAGTATTTTTCTGGAATGTCCCAGGTCTGAACCTCCTCATTGATGGTATCTAATATTTTGATCTTTTTCTTTGCTTTGAGCATTGTTTCCTGTTTCTTTGTATGTTTTGCAACCTTTTGTTGGAACTGGGTATTTTGATATTTTAATGTGTTATTGCTAGAAATTAGACTCTGAAGCATCTATTCTTTAATCTTGTATCCAGCTAATGTTATGACAAAGCTTGTCTTGAATGCCAGGAGCTAACAAAAAAAGAAGAATAAAACAAAAACACCTTTCTCAGTCTTTGAAGACTGACCTGTGCAAGTACTGTCCAGGTCCTATCTATACTATAAATAAGTTTAGAGATTAGCTCCAGGGTAAAGTGTAGGAGCCACTGTGATCCATTCTGCACATGTGTCTTTTCTTGGCCATGCATGTGTGGCACTAGGATTTCTCCCATTTACATGGATACAAATGACCCCCTTTTCCTAGGAAACTATTTCCTCACTCAACCAGGCATTGCACTGTATGATCTATAGCCAGCAATCCCTAACCTGAGGCAACATAACTTGACTTCTCTCCCTCAGCATTCTGTAGGCGAATTCAATGAGCCACCTTCTACATGCAGTGCAACTTCTGGGATGAGAAGTCCCTCAAACCACCACCAAACAGATTAGGGCAGACTTACAAGCTCCCAATATGCACCACAAGGGTTACTCTGCTCTCCCTGGTAGTGGGACCAGGGATCTTCGCTGAGAGTTCAGGCCAGCTACACGCTGAGCCAGTGAGTGGTAGAGGAGGGGCTGGCCAGGACACCATGAGAACCTATTATTTTTAAGGAGTCTTTTTCTCGATTTAGCATTCACCCTGCTACTGCAAGCCTTTAATTGTTTTCTGGAACTTTGAGAAAGATGTTTCTGTTAGGTTTTGCTAGTTGTTCAGAGCTTCTGTGGAATGTCAGAACCTTAAGGCATCTCACACCACCATCTTGATCAGGGCACGACCTGGCTGCCTATCAGGTATTGTTTTAAAATGCTAAATTTGTGGTAATTTGCTACACAGCAATAGAAACTTATACATGGACCTAAGATAAAAGTTTTGGTATCAAGGAGAATCACATGGGACTATCACTTGAGTTTGTCTCCTAGCCCAACTGTCTCTGGACTCATGTTTGAGACCTCTAGGGAAGAGGAGGTCTGTAAGTAAAACTGAAAATTTATTTCACAAAAAACTTCCTAGAATATTGGGGCCCAAGAATTTGTTTGGGTATCCTTGCAATATATTGTATGACAAAAGAGGAAAGAATGTTTCCATTCCACTTAACCACAGCACACCACGAGAGTGTAGCCTCACAAACATGACATATCAAGGACCTGAGTGACCAAAGGCACATCAGCAGCACAAAACAGGGGAAGTCCCATTCGCAGGCCATAGTAGACAGAACCTGGAGACTCCCAGAAATGTTTGGGAGAACTCCACAGAGGATTGTGGGTTCCACATCAGAGAATGTGGCAAAAGTTGACTCCAGTTGAAGCCCCAGTTGGAGAAAGTTTATATCCTTCCTGAATTACTATTCCCTAAATTCTATACATACCTGTGTAAAAGATCTGCTTCATGCTGCCTGATCCACTACTAAGAAAAGGGATTACTCACTGGGAACTAATTTACTTTCATTTCCTTCAGACACTGTTTTCTGGCTGCTGCATTTCTTGCTTTTTGCCTAATAAAATAGGAATAACACCTAATTCCCAAGACTGCTATATAGAATAAGTGACAGATAAGAAAGAATATTTGAGACAAAACTCACATTGTACAATATGATTTGTACAACACAAATATTCTCAAAAGTAGTTAATATCCTAAAACATAGAACAGATCTGGTCATTTCCTTACTTTAAAATCTTTGAAGACTGAAGGAAAAAAATCTACAGTCCATAGCATGCTATTCAAATCCTTGAAAATATGGTGCTGGTACTTTTTCTAATCCCATTTCTCACTACTATGTCCCCTGCAATTGACAAATAGCAATTTTAAAAATTTATTAAACTTTAGGATAATTTATTGCTTTTCTGTTGAGAAAAATATTTTGGAGAATATTTGGTTAAGATCTAGACCATTACGTGGTCTAGACAGGACATATTTAGACAAAACTCATTAACTGCTCTAAATACAATTTGCTGTAATATAATCCAGAAAAAAATTGAGGGGAGGGATGAAGCATAATGCTGATAATTATTGAATATGTGATTAAAATTTCCATATGATGTACTTCTATATGATAATATATGATCTGTGTTTCCATATAACATATAATATATGTTTTCATACAATATTATATAAGTTTATGATATACATCTAAGATTTCCAAAGTAACAGCAAGTTACAAGTAGAAGTCTTTTGAAAGGGAATAAAAAGAAAGGATGACAAATAAAGTACAAAAAGTGAGGTGGCAAAAATAAGTCCAAACTTACCAGTAATCAAAAACAATAGTGAATGGGTTAAATTTACCTCTTAAAAGACAGAAATTCTCAGATACAGTTCATTTTAAAACCTGTTTATATGCTTTTATAAGAGACATATTTAAACAAAATGGCACAAAAAAATTTAAAATAGCAGATGGAAAAAACCTGTATCAGGTAAATACTAGCAAAAATAAACCTGATGTATTAATTAAAATATGTGTGATAAAATTATAATAGCAAAAAAGTAGATTTTAAGACATTAAAAATGACAAAGCAGAATATTTCATATTTATTAAGGGAATAATCCATCAAGAAGGTAAGACAGTCGAGAACAGATTCAAAATATATAAAGCAATAGAAAATTGTCAAGTCTATAATCATGTAAGAAAATTTTCATATGGGCTCTCTCAAAAAGAAAATATGCATTCTGTTTAAATACAAATGGAACAATTAAAAATATAATTGTACATTGCATAGTTTTATTTCAAATCTTGTGAAAAAAAGGAAATAAAAAACCACCTACTAAAGATAAGAAGCCAAATTATCTTATAATTTTAAGTGTCTGTATCAATGATAAAGAACAATTCCTTGTCAGAAAAATTACATGTTTTTTCTGTCATAATTGCAATCTGGTTTATTAAAGATTAAAATTATACAAGGCCATGAGAAAGCTCTAGCTATTATTGCTGAGGGGTGTCAGTGTGAAAAGGAATGTGACTATATAGAAATATGACCTAGGTCTCACAAGTTTTCCTAATAAGTGTCTTAGACTCCAGTGGTCTGCATATCAATCTTAGGAGACTTTAAATTCAATAACGTTTCAACATAATACATTTTCTAGGGCATTAAAGAATATAAGCATCACACTTTGAAAGCTATTGAGGCATTATGGATGTTAATATCAGCTAATTCACACATAACTCAGTCTTGCTGCATATAACTGCTCAAGCAGCAAATGTGTGCAATTCTCCTTACCACCACCAATACTGACTCTTTACTTTCCTTGTGTGTGTGCATTATGTTAGGTACAATAAGGGCCCTTATAACTGGGAACAATATAAGGGATGGTATTTGGAGCAGTGTGCCTTGGGGCTTAATAATTATTTATTAAGATAATAAGTCAGTAATTTATTTTCACTATGTTTTCAACTGGAGAGAGAATCTAGAACTGTATGTTCTAAACCCATTTCAAAATTTCCATAAGACATTCATCTTTTGTCCAGCCTCCATCTTTTTCTCTCAAGAATATTGTATTTTTTATTTACAACAACTTTAGAAAGAAATTTAATAGCTAATTGTATATTAATCTTTGAATTTTTCACCCATGACCATACAAAATTCACTAAGCATGTGTATGTGTGTGTGTGTGTGTGTGTGAGAGAGAGAGAGAGAGAGAGAGAGAGAGAGTACATATAGGTAGTGGTAGTGGTGTGCTGATAAATCTTTAACAACTGACCTTTCCAAAGGAAAAATCACTGGTTTGCAATGTTTGCTGGTTTCCATGGTTTAAATACCCCTCCATGACTGGGTTCAAGCTTCATAAGTGATTCCTGAAAATTTAACAATCACCTTTTGCAAGCCATTGCAAGCCAGTCCCAGCACATCAGTTGGGGGGTGAGGGGAAGGGTGCTCTTGAACCATTAAAATTGTAATTATGACAGAATCTGCATCTTGCTATTCTGCTTATGTTGTTTGGGGTATATGATTTATGGTAAATGTTATCTTTCACATTCTACTCAATTACTTCTATACTTAGGCAAAAATTCTGCAGCATAAATATCTTCCTTTTGTACCATCAGACTTCAGAGAGACATGGTTGAATACACTAACACAAGAAAAAATTAATGATATAGGAGTAGGTAACTGAAAAAAAAAAAGCAGATTTTAAAGAAATACTTTAAGGACTCATTTGAAAGCAGAGCCTAAAGACAATAAGTAGGCCTTTGTGTTGGCTTGTTTTTTCGTGGGTTTTTTTTTTTTAATGTGAGGTAGATAATAATCATTACCTTCATGCTCTGTTCAGCCTTGAGGAGAGCTTTTTAAGTTGTATTTCAGAAACGCAACATTAAAGTCATTCTGAGTGCTTTTTCTCTAAAGCAGACAACAGCTTTTATAAATGTGAGACGATGCCATTCAGCTGCACCCTCAACTCTGAAAAGCTTTGTATGATTTTTTTTTTCTTTACTTTTAAAGAAGCTTTAGGTTACATAAATGTTACATCGAAAATATAGGGGATTCTCATATAACTCACCCCCTTCCTCTCCCACACTTTCCCCCATTAACATCTTTGTATGATTTTAAAATAGGAGAAATTATCTTACAGATATTTGCACAGAACCTGGAAATGAGCTCCTTTTAACTGGAAAACTAGAGAGTGTGAAACCTCATTTTTCCCTTTAAATGATTGCACCATCTACTTGCTATTTAAATGTTTGAAACAGGAAATAATTTTGTAAACATTGGTAAATTTTATTCTATTCAATATTATGCATTATAGCAAATACCACACACCCAAAGTATTAGCAATGTTTTATGTTCATAACATTAGCTCCTCAAAGAAATTGCAGCTCTTAAATACAAGACTTTAAGAGTAAAAGGAATTCAGATGCTGACTCAAACATTAATTGACACTGTCAGTTCAATTGACACTGCCATAGAAATTTTTAGTTATGATGATATTCCACCTACAGCAAGAACAAAGCAAGCTAGGAGGTAATAACTACAATAATAATAACTAGCATGTCTTGAACACCTACACGTATTAATTCACATAAGAGCTTTTTAATTTGTATTTTTTAAGTTAATTAATGAAGCCTATGTTTTACTAGTAAGAATATTCTGCAGCATTTGTAAGATTAATTATCCAAATGAAAGAAGACAGTTTACAGGTAATGGATGTCAATCTTTTGTTATTAATAGGCCCTTCTATTCAACTAGTTTGTTATCATGTTCTAACATCTTTTCCATCAATCTATAAAAAGAACTACTTTCACAAAAGTGATTGCTTCACTTTAAATGCTCAAAACCATAATTTTGGGTACTTAACACTTGAGAGTCTATTTTTGCACTTATTCAATTCAGCAATTATTTATAAAGCCTCTACCATATGTCAAATGTTATAATAAGTTTGGGAGATACCTGGAACAACTGCATCAAATGTACTTGGGTGAGGTGTCATGAAATGTTTTCATCCTTTTTCCCAATATCTGACCTAAAAGAAAGTATTAGACATTGTAACAAATCAATAATTCGAAAGCATAGCTTAATGTGCTCTCTTAGTAGCATAATAAACAGTAAGCATCACTTACTCAACTGGATTTATTATAGTAATTAGAAATATGTAAAAACATATAATTAAGTTGTAAATGGACATAAGGAATTTTTTCAAAGTGCTCTGGCTTGTTGAAATATGTTTAATTAATGTCAATAACATAATTAATAACATTAAAATATGGTGTCCAAATTAAGTGATGATCATTGGCTTTTTTTTTACCTCTATCTGAGCCTAATCACTCTTGGTGTACTTTATTTCTATCATAGCCAAAATGCTAAATGCTTTTCATAAAGAAAGAAAGAAAAAAGGAAATGTGTAGGTAGCAAGATGGTTTACATCAGCAGTTTTCAAACTGGGGTAACGTAACCCTTGGCTACCCTAATACTTTTCATAAGGCATGGGGACAAAGATAGTTTTAAGGAAATCCATTCAAAATGGTTCCCTTTCATGAATGCCAAAGCTCCTGCCTCACAAAAGAAGGGACATTATGCTAAGAGAGTAAAAACAGCTGCGACACCAAAGAGACTATTTGAAATGTTGATGTAGGCGTTGAGAAAATTAATGACTCTAATGACTAGGTAACACATCATTTCTTTAATCAGTGAGTGCTTAATTCCTTGTCTTAAAATTTATTTAAAGAACTAATCCAGTTGTCAAATGGTAGATCATTAAAAATATTTTTAATGAGAGATGTCATAAGATTATTTGCATATGACCCAGGAGTTTAAAGAATCGAGAGACATTGCTATAACAAAACTTCCAGTTTGTCTTAGTTTTGCTAGGCTGCTATCACAAATACTAAAAACTAGTTTTGGATTAAACAACAGGAATTTACAAGCTAATAGTTTCAGAGACTATAAGTCAAAATCAAGACATTCGTTATAAGACTTGCTTCCTTCCTGGGCTATGGCATTCTGGCTGGCTAGCAATCCTTGGGTTCCTTGGCCTTCGCATCACACGGTGAGGTCCTCTCCTCTCTTTTCCAGGTTCCGTTGACTTCCAGCTCCCAGCTCCTGTCTGTGGCTTTCTGTTGATAAGGCCTCCAGTAATAGGATTAAGACTTATCCTGATTCGGTTGGTCACTCGATTCGGTTGGTCACTCCTTAACCAGAAATAAAATCTTCACAAGGTCCTATTTATAATGGGTTCACACCACAGGAATGGATTAAGTTTAACAACATGTTATTCTGGGGTACATAACTCAATCTGCCACACAATCTCATCTACTTATTTAAGTGAATATAATATTTTCATTTATAAAGATGAAACTAGAGTAGAACTGATGTTTAACCTTACCTCATTCTCACAATAAGTAATATTCATCCATGTCTACATAAAAATTTTCATCCATCTCCCTAAAAAATGCATTTGATAATAATTATCCATCATAATGTATATTTATGCTATGTGGTTCAATTGTGTACTGATATGTAATAAATACTAATCCAGAGGAAATTTTTGAGTAGTTATATCCTTATGGACACATGGAGAATGTTTAATTATTTCCAAATGTATATACATATTTTTATTACAGAGTAAGATAATTATTAATAAACAATTGTTAAGCATAGAACTACATTAAATTAGAATAAATAATGTGGGGAGAGGGAACTGAAAATATAAGTACCGAAAAATTACAAGTGAAATTTCTGGTTTGAAAAGCTTATTTTCTATTTTTGAATGGATTCTTGTTAGTAACCCATTACTATGGTGCAGGTAATATTGAATATATTTTAAAGATTTTTATTTTGAAAAGTCAATATTTACAATATGCAGGAAATTACATACTTTGTAACTGTTTATAATTATGATGAAAATATTAAATGTCCCTTTAAATGTGCAAGAGTATAAATAGTTTTTCAAAACTCTTTTATCAGGTATGTAAGAAAAAAATGTTAGAAGACTACTATCATACATAATATATCTTAAAGAACACAAGTCTCTTCTGTCTAAAAATAACTCTGTGCTAAACCAAGAAAACTCTTCAAGTTCTCAGCTCTACAGAATATATTGCCAGAATAAGACTGAACCTTAGAGAGCAACTAATTCAGTTCCATTATTTCACAAATGAGAAAATTGAGCTCAGAAAGAGTAGTAGAAAGCTCTCTCCACCGACTCCAGTATCTTTGACTACATCAAGAGGTAGAGACATCTTGACGAGACAATTTGGCACATCATTTTGCTATCCAGACAAAAATGTGAGGGGCAAATATACAGCATCATAATTTTGAGTATGAATGTTATAATGGTATTTCTTACAAATTACACTTATTTAGCACTTTCAAGCTTATTTTTTTCCAGGATAAATTTAGATTTTGTCCCTCAACTTTCAGAATTTTTTTAAAATTTTAATTGGGCTTTTTTTTAAAAAAGCTTTAAATTACATAAATGTTGCATGAAAAATATGGGGGATTCCCATATGCCCCAACCTCTCCCCTTTCCTACACTTTCCCACATTAACAACATCTTTCATTAGTGTGGTAGCAATACCAGCATCTAAGACAGTGCTTTTCACCACTGGCCTCACCTGAGAACATGTCAGAAATGCAAATTCTTGACTGCCACCCCAACCCCAGACCTACTGAAATGCTGGGAGATGCACCCAGCAACCATGTTTTAACAAACCCTCCAGGTGTTTCTTATGCCCACTAAATTTTAAGATCTAAGTCATTCAAAACAGGATTTCAGACAGAAACAGGGAAGTGGGAAACAATTTGGGGTCAATAAAAGTTATCCTCACAAAAAACAATGGATAAAGGACAAAAAGCTACCTGAGAGAAATGCTTTGGAGATCTGCAGGACAGAAAACTGCTCTGCATTATCCAGGAGGGAGTGAGACAGAGAGATAAAGAGGCCCTTGTGACTGGAAACAGCACATTTACCCTGTCCTCAAAGCAAATAACCTTGATAAAACCCCCTGGCTCACTACCACAAACTGAGTGTAAAGAGCATTCCCTGGGAGGAAGGTGGGTCAGGTGGAGCATGGAGGGTGGTTTCTTTTCAGTGAGTTTGGCCAGCTAAGCCTCCTTTGAATCTCAAAAAACACCCCAGCCAGCACTGAAGCAGGCCCAGGGCAAGGGAAGGGCAGATGTGATCAGTCAGGCTATCACACCCAGCTGCCCTGGAAGAGGGAGGAACTAGGTCAGTGAGGGGGTGGAGACAGGCACCTAACCAGCCCAGCTCCTGCAAACTGTTAGAAGCCCAACTCACCTGATGAAATGGGGCAGGAAGAGCCAGATAAGCTTTCAGAAGCCTACTTAATCTGTGGAGTGGGTGTAGCTCAATGTACGAATTCCTGCCTTGTATGTATGAGGTCAATGGTTTGGTAGTTCTTACAAGAGGGGATCCAGAGAGCCAGCACCTTATGACAAGGCACATGTAGACTGAGATTTTTTTTGTTTCATTTTTTTCTATTCCACCATTTTTATGCTTATTCTTTTGTATTGTTTATGACTTTTTTACTCATATTACTCATTTATTTTCCTAGCTTTTGTAGGATTCCACTTCTACCTTTTATTATTATTATTATTATTATTATTATTCTCTTCTTCTCACCTTCCTTTTCTCTGAACCTAATATTTTTTTCCAAGGGAACACAGACAACTGCAAGGATATAGAATAAGAGGAACCAAGTGTAAAAAAGGAAACTTACCACACACCAAAAAAACCACACAGAAATAAAACCCTAGAGTAGAAAGAGAAGCTAACCAACTGAATAAGCCAATCAAGATAAACAGATGCACAGACACCAACAAAAAATTACAAGCCATACTAAGAAAGAGGAAGATGCGGCCCAGTCTAATGAGCAAACTAAAAAACAGGAGGAGATGCAGAATGTGGAACAACTAATCAAGGGTGTCAAAACAAATATCATGAATCAACTTGATGAACTGAAAGAAATAAAGGATATTAAGAAGACACTAGGGGAACATACTTAAGACATTGTAAGCACACATAAAAAGATAACAGATCTGATGGTGATGAATGGCACAATGCAAGAAATCAAAAATATGCTGGACAAATAAGAAAGAAACAAAAACAAAAAAATATGTTGGAAGCACATAACAGCAGATTTGAACAGGCAGAGGAAGGAATCAGTGATGTTGAAGACAGTACATTGGAAATCAGATAGAGAGTAGAACAAATAGATTAAAAAGATACGAAAAAATCCAGCAGGGACTCAAGAATTTGATTGACAACATGAAATGCACAAACATACACATTATAGGCATCCCAGAAGGAGAAGAGAAGTGAAAGGGGGCAGAAGGAGTGTTGGAGGAAATAATTGCTGAAATTTTCCCAACTCTTTTGACGTATATGTCCAGAAAGTGCAGCACACCCCAAACTGTATAAAACCTAACAGGCCTGCCCCAAGACTTATACTTATCAAATTGTCCAATGCTCAAGACAAAGAGACAATACTGAAAGCAGCAAGGGAAAAAAGAACCACCACATACAAGGGAAGCTCAATAAGATTAAGTGCTGATTTCTCATCTGAAACCATGGAGGTGAGAAGGTAGTGGTATGATATAGTTAAGGTGCTAAAAGTAAACACCATCAGCCAAGAATTCTGTATCCAGCAAAGCTGGCATTCAAAAATGAGGGAGAGTTCAAAATAGTCACAGAAAAACAGAAATTAAGAGAGTTTATCAACAAGAAACATGTCTTTCAAGAAATAATAAAAGAAGTTCTGCAAGTTGAAATGAAAAAAACAAGAGAGAGAGGGTTGGAAGAGAGTGTAGGAATGAAGATTATTGGAAAGAATAACTAAAAAGATAAAAAGAGAAATAAAAACAGCATATGACATATATACACCTAAAGAAAATATGGTTAATGTAAGTAGTGCCTTAACAGTAATAACATTGAACATGTTAATGGATTAAACTCTCCAATTAAGAGGCACGTGTAGATTGGCAGAGCAGATAAGGAAGCATGACCTATCTATATGCTGTCTATAAGAAATTCACCTTAGACCCAGGGATACAAGGAGGTTGCAAGTGAATGGTTCAAAATGATTTTACATGCAAACAATAGCCAAAAAATGGTGGGAGTAGCTATACTAATATCAGACAAAATAGACTTTAAATGTAAAACTATTGTAAGAGACAAAGAAGTACACTATATATTAATAAAAGGGGTAATCTATCATAAAGAAAGAGCAATCATAAACATTTATGCACCTACCTGGGGTGCCTCAGAATACATGAGGAAAACATCAGAAAAACTGAGTGGAGAGATAGATGCCTCTACAATCATATTGGGGGACTTTAATACACCATTATCACCATTAGGCAGAACATTTGACAGAGGGTCAATAAAGAAACAGAGACCTTGAATAATACGTTAGAGGACCTAGACCTAATAAACATATACAGAACATTACACCCAAATACTGTCAGATATACATTCTTCTCAAGCACACCTGGATCATTCTCCAGGATAGACCACATGCTAGGCCACAGAACAACTATCAATGAATTCAAAAAGATAGAAATTATACAAAGTAATTTCTCTGGCCACAATGGAATGAAGCTGGAAATCATTAACGGCCAGAGAACCAGATTAGGCACAAAGATATGGAAGTTAAATTACACACTCTTAGACAATCGGTGGGTGAAGGAGGAAATTACAAAAGAAATCAGTTACTACCTTGAAACGAATGAAAATGACAGCACAACATATCAAAACTTATGGGATGCAGCAAAAGCAGTGCTGAGAGGGAAATTTCTAACCATAAATGCATGTATTTAAAAAGAAGAAAGAGCTTAAATAAAAGACATAACTTCACACCTGGAGCAATTAGAGAAAGAGCAACAAAGTAATTCCAAAGCAAGTAGAAAGAAGGAAATAGCAAAGATTAGAGTAGAGCTAAGTGAAATTGAAAATAAAAAAGCACTAGAAAAAATGAACAAAACCAAAAGCTGATTCTTTGAGAAGATTAATTAAATTGACAATCCCTTACCTAGACTAAAAAAGAAAAAAAATAAGATGCAAATACATAAAATAAGAAAGGGGACATCACCACTGATCCCACAAAAATAGAGAGTATCATAAGAGGATACTTTGAAAAATTGCATACCAAGAAGTTGGATAACTTAGATGAAATGGACAAATTTCTAGAAACACACAAGCAGCCTACATTGATGGAAAAAGAAACTGATGAAATCAACAGACCAATCATGAGAAAGGAAATTGAATTAGTCATCAAAAACCTCCCAACTAAAAAGAGCCCAGGATCAGATGGCTTCACAGGTGAATTCTACCAATCATTCTGCTAAGAACTAATATCAGTCCTTCCAATCCTTCTATCTTCTAAGTAATAGAAGTGGAGAGAACATTGCTTAACTCATTCTATGATGCCAACATCACCCTAATGCCAAAGCCTCATAAAGACACCACAAGAAAGGAAAACTACAGAACAATCTCTCTAATGAATCTGGATGCTAAAATCCTAAAAAAAAAAAAAAACTTGCTAATCATATTCAACAACATATCAAATGAATTATACACCATGACCAAGTGGGTTTCATCCCAAGTATGCAAGGATGGTTCAACATAAGAAAAGCAATCAATGTAATACATCACGTTAACAGACCAAAAGAAAAAAATCACATGATCATCTCTATTGATGCAGAAAAAGCATTCAACAAAATACAGCACACTTTCTTGATAAAAACACTTCAAAACTTAAGAATAGAAGGAAACTTCCTCAACATGATAAAGGGTATCTATGAAAAACCCACAACTAACATCATATTCAATGGTGAAATGCTAAAGGCTTTCCCTCTAAGATCTGCAACAAGACAAGGATGCCCATTGTCACCACTCTTATTTGACATTCTGTTAGAAGTGCTTGCCTGAGCACTTAGGCAAAAAACAGATATAAAAGGCATCCAAATTGGAAAGGAAGAAGTAAAAATTTCACTATTTGCAGGTGACATGATCCTATACTTAGAAAGCCCTGAAAAATCTACACAAAAGCTTCTAGAGCTGGTAAAAAAGTTCAATAAAGTGGCAGAATAGAAGATCAATATGCAAAAATTAGTAGCATTTCTGTACACCAATAATGAGCAATCTAACGAGGAAATAAAATAATTCCATTTACAATAGCAACTAAAAGAATCAAATACTTAGGAATAAACTTACCTAAGATGTAAAGGACTTGTATGCAGAAAGCTACACAACATTTTAAAAAGAAATAAAAGAAGACCTAAATAAATGGGAGAATATTCCCTGATCATGGATTGGAAGACCAAATATCATTAAGATGTTTGTCCTGCCCAAATTGATTTACAGATTTATTGCAATTCCAATAAAAATTACAACAGCACTTTTCACTGAATTGGGAAAACTAATTATAAAATTTATTTGGATGGGCAAGGGGCCCCGAATTGCTGAAGACATATTGAAAAAGAAAAATGAAATTGGAGGAATGACACTACCTGACTTTAAAACATACTGCTGGGAAGTGGCTGTTGCTCAATTGGTTGGGCTCCTGTGTACCATATGGGAGGCCCTGGGTTTGATTCCTGGGGCCTCCTGGTGAAAGCAAGTTGTACCACGAGGCGAGCTGATGGCCCACGCAGGTGCAGCAAGATGATGCAACAAAGGGAGACAAGCAGACACAGAAAAACACACAGCAAATGGACACAGCGAGCACAAGCAGCAAGAGGCAGGGCAGGGGAGGGATAAATAAATAAAATAAATCTTAAAAAAAAAAAACATACTACAAAGTTATAGTGATCAATACTGCATGGTATTGGCACAAGGATAGACATACTGACCAATGGAACCAAATTGAGAGTTTTGATATAGATCCTCAAATATATGGTCAACTGATATTCAACAAGGCCACCAAGCCCACTCAACTGGGAGAGAATGGCCTCTTCAACAAATGGTGCTTGGAGAACTGGATATCCATATGCAAAAGAATGAGAGAGGAACACCATCTCACATCCTATACAAAAATTAACTCAAGATGGATCAAAGATCTAAACATAAGAGCTAAGGCTATAAAGCTCCTAGAAGATAATGTAGGGGAGAATCTGCAAGAACTTGTAGTAGGAAATGGTTTCATAAACTTTACACACAAAGTGCGAGCAATGAAAGAAAAAACAGATAAATGGGACCTCCTCAAAATTAAAAACTTTTGCACTTCAAAGGAGTTTGTCAAGAAAGTGAAAAGGCAGCCTACTCAATGGGAGAAAATATTTGGTAACCATCTATCAGAATTTAACAGATATTAACATAAGCTTATTTGACAGTCTGATTCTGACTTATAAACTCTTGAACTATATAAAATAGCTGTCAAAATTCATCCCTATCAGATCCCAAATGACCTGAAAGCCAGTGTATTGGTGCAAAAAGGGAACCTTAGTGCTGTGCCTGAGATAAAGTGTTTAATAGAATCATTACTAGGCTTGTTTAAGAAAAAAAAAAGAAAGTAGTGAAAATAACCAAAATAATGTTGTATTTGTTTATAGCCATTTATATTAGGGTGATAATATTGTAAGCGGTGTTTTCCTTTTTCTTTTTATTTTTCTAAATGTTCTATAATGTGATTGAAGATTGCTTATAAGAATGTTCACAGAATCTAGACTGCTCTGGTTTCACAACATTTTTGGAGCTTAGACAAAAGAGCAACATTACAAAGAAAATATACTTTAGAGCTTTAAACAGAAATGTACTGAGGGATATAAGGTATGGAAAGAAATAAATGAGTTTAAAAGGCATTTATTTCTTTTCACTTTTTATTTAATACAATTATTTCATGTAATCATTGAAGAAGAGAAGCATTCCAAACCTCTTAAAGTTGTGACCCGTGAGATTTAGCCCCTGAATAGTATCATTGTCAATACAGCTCAGTCTACACCTTCCATTCCTTAGTGATACCTCTCTTAAGACAGTAAAAGGCATCCATTTCCAAGTACTCAGCAGAAAATCACAGTTAACACATCCTGGTTTTCTCTTCTACCCTCCAGTTCTCACAAATTCCACACCCAATAGAACCTTTCTTTTGCCAAAACCAAGGGAAGGGGGAAAAAATTAAACAAACTAAGTAAATATTTCTCTGCAAGCTCTGCTAATCCCCTTGCTCAGGAGCAGTTTCTTACTCTCTCCCTGCTCTGGTATTTAGAGGTTCTAACCGTTTCTCTGGGTCTCCCCTTGCCTCACCCCCTTCTCATGTGGTATTGGATATGGGCACAGGTCTGAAAGAATGTGTGTCACGATATGGCGTTGCAGGCAGGGAATGGAACTGGGCTGGGAGTTACTGGATACTTGAATCATATTTGTTTCAGTTGAAATCATCCAAGTTTACTAGCAGAAAAGAAAAAAAAATTACTCACAAAACCATAACAAATGCACTGTACTTACCATCTCTTGCAACAAAAATCAGAATTTGCAGTGAATACTTATTTCCTACCAAAGAATGGCATTAACAAAAAAATTCCATAGTCACTGATACTCTATGAAATGTGTGCTTCGAAGGAAGTCTCTGCTGATACGCAGATGTTAATGTTGCAGAATCACTCACTGTAGAAATAGAAGACACATCGCAGAAGATGACAGAGAAGATGATGTAGCAGCTCTTGGAAAGATCCAGCATTGGCATCCATTTGTTCTTAGTTGCTTTTGCTTGGCAAATTTCTCTCTCAGGCTCTACCACTGGGATGTCTACTGCTCAGTGGTAAGGGCGCTGGATTCCATAAAATGCCTCTTTTGGTAGCTTTTAAGGTACCTATGACAGTCTGCTTGTTTGTCCCCATGCCTTGACAGCGGACCCCTGTGACTGCAACCCTATGTGGATCTCTACCTTCTGGATCACATGTTACCTCACACTGCTGCACAAGGACAAGTAGCAAACCGTTCTTTCACCAACAGAAAAATAAAAATAATGAATAAATGTTAAAACACTTTTATAAAAATTCTATTAGTTTGGTTATTTACCAACAGATAAATGTTCCATGTAAATAAACTTAATATTGATTTGATAAAAAAAAAAAAAAAAAGGAGAGAGAAAGAAAACCTATGAAAATTCACTATAATTTAGAGAGCACTCTGGAAAGAGGAATACAGGCAAGACTCTGTGTAGATTGGCCCCTTGCAGAAAATGTAGCCCCTCACTCTGCATGAATTTTCTCAATTAGTCAAATTACAGAAAACTTCATTATTGGAGATACTTTGGGGTTAACACATCTTCTTTCAAAGCACAAACAATCATGGGGTCTAATGTTGAAATAAGATTATTTTCATACTAAAATGTGATTAGGAAGAGTTTCAGAAAAGATATTTTATTTGGTGGGTATAGAGGGTCTGGGTAGAAAAGAAACAGGCAATTCAGAAGCAAGAAGGCCTTTGCGGAGAAAGGGAAGATAAAAACCATAGTTATGAACTTGGACTGTGCAAAGGTGCTGGAGAGTGACCTGAAGAGGGTGAAAAATGGTGTAAATGGAGAAGTAGAAGAATGAAAAAAAACATTTTTTGAGTATTATCATTTTGCCTGGGGCCAGTGTTTTGCTCAAGAGAAGAGAAATGCTTTCCATAAATCAATACTCTCAAGTCATCTCCTTGGACTAGCTCCCTTTCCTGCCTCCCTTTTATTCAGTTATTCACTTATGCAGCACTTATTAGTAGTCCTCTATTTACACATTACAAGAAGGGTTAAATAGATTTTTTTAGACTATTCTGATAAGCTAGCTACCATTTACAGCTCTGCTTCTATGGGGAAATAATGTAACAAATACCCCAAAATATGACCTCGACTTTTTCTGAGAAATGTATGTAAGAAAAAACTTAGGGGAAGTGGCTGTGGTTCAAGCAATTGAGCTCCTGTTTATCATATGGAGGACCCAGTTCAATCCCCGGGACCTCCTGGTTAAAAAAAAAAAAAAAAGAAAGAAAGAAAAAAGGCGTCCCAGACTTGCACCGCAGGGCAAGGCACAGGCCCCTGCACGGTGCAGCCACACGCCAAAAAGACGATCACGCAACCAGATAGAAAAAAAGAAAAAGCTTATAATTTTTATAAAGAATGTGAAGAGAGAGAAAGAAAAAAAATGTAAGTAGCTAAATAAAATGCATAAATTTGATTGTCCTACTGCAACAAATATAATCAATTAGTCATTCAATCAGCAATATGAATTAGTTAGGTCATTTTGTTTTCTTCCTACCAGTTAGCTAATGCCATTGTCGGGAAAGGGAATTTTATTTGGGGATCACAGCCTATGCAGAGGAAGGGCATTATTTTGCAGCATGTGACACTTTTAGGAGGCTAGGGATACTGATACAGAAAAAAGTTAAGGCAGTCTATGTTTAAAGGGTCTAGTGTGAAGAACCCAGAAGGAATTAATTTTAAAATGTTTTGGGACAAATAGACTATATACAACTACCTCAGGTATTAAATGGTAAGTAGAGAGATGGTTCCCCTTGTTTGTATTTACTAGGGACTACTCCATTATAGACAGGTAAAGGACATTTAAGGCAAGGGAGCCTTGCCACTTGGTGAGCTTGAAGACACAGCACCAGGGAGTAGTGTGACAAGGGCAGGTCTAGAGCATCCTACTGGAAACATCAGCCCAGACAGGGCAAAATGAGCAGACAGAGGCAAGGAGTTTTGTATAGAGTTACATTTCTTGAAGGTTTGAAAAGATTTGTTCTTAAAGGGAATGAGAAACAGAAGTATAGAATGACTTAACAACATGCATTTCACATTCCGAACTAGTCCCTCTATTTTAGGCCAGTAGAAGAGTCCTCTGCTTTGTCTCCATTTATAGACAGAAGAACATGCTGGATTAGGTCACTAGCAAGACACACCCCGTGCAGTGACTCCTCATTACAAATAACCATAAAAATTCTTTCTGGGAAAAGTAACCCTGACCTTCAATATTTTGGTTGTTGGAAATTGTGCTGGATGAGATTGGAAAGATTACATAATCTCTCTGAGGGCTGCAGGCCTGTCATCCTCTCAACTGGTATAAAAACTGCTAAGCACTGTCAAACAGTATTGGAAATAATAGGTGGGTATGTTCTGTCACTTCATTTATACCACAAATCCTTGGCTTTTAAAAAACAAACTTGATTTATCCTACCTCCAAACAATCGTCTGTCACGAACCAAGACTGGGGAAGTATGTTCTGATTTCAAGTATTTTTAAAAATTTTCAGCAGGATCAGAATTATAGAATATCTCAGTTCAATGGGGCTTAGAGTTTTTCTAGTCTAAGCCTCTTTTTTCACATATGAGTACAATGAAACTCAGAAAATAATTTGCCTAAGATCAGCTAGCTAGTAGGAGGAGAACTCGGGTTTACATACCTGTGTACTAAACTGAAATAAACTAAAGGAAAGTTATTATGACTCTCAAACCTGGCTACACGTTAGAATCAACAGGAGATTTTTTAAAAAGTAAAATTTCTGGATTGCACTCCAGACAATTAAATGAAAATCTCTGTATATGGAGAAGAGGCATCCACGGTTTTTGTTTGTTTGTTTCTCAGGCAATTCCAACATGTAGCTGGTTTTGAAAACAAACAAACAACTAATTATTTAGCAAGCAAACTTTAGTCTAGAAAAAGAGTCAATCATCTTTAGTTAGGGTGACCATACATCCCCCTTGCCTCAGTGTGGCATTAGTTTACATCTTTTGTCCCAGGCCTAATTATTAGCAGAGACTCTTTTATTCTCAAAAGTGTCTCAGTATGTCTGACAAGTTCTAACTTATCTTTAGTCCATCTGATTTGACAATGAAATAACATCTTTAATGGAAATTGCAAAATATTCCCTGAAGTGTTAAAAAGTTGGAGCTGAAGATCAAGGTGCCCAGAAAGCATGAATCTGTTTAGCTCCTCAGGAATTCTTCCCTTAAGAAAGAGGCATTGTCATCTCCATATTGATTTTCAGCTTCCTAAGCTTACAAGGAACAATGTAAGCAGGTTATGAAAGACTTTAAGAAGTCTTTTTTTCTGGGATTTGCCTAAACTTAATATAAGATTTCCTATTTCTTTAGAAGAATAATAGAAATTTATTAATATAAGATACTTAAGGGGTGGAAGAATTATAACATAAAACCAAGTTATGATGGAAAGCTCCTAGGCCAATGATATATCCAGAAATTCATTTATACAGTTGAAGGTATTATTGAGTTTCTGCATTCATTTTTTAAAGTTTCCACTTTTGTTGTTGTTTCTTTTAGTGAGGTTTTTTTCAGTTGCAAATGACGGAAACTAAATTCAATCAGCTTAAGGGGGAAAAAATTCTTATTGGTTTATGTCACCGGGAAAGGAAGGAGAGGCCCCAACATCAAACACAAATGTATGCAAGACCAGTTCACCAAAATCCTTTCTCTCATGCATCAGCTCTGCTTCTGTATGAGTGTGGACCTCATTCTCTCCTATCATGGGCAGGCTCTATCCCCATGGTAAGGAAAATAGTCACCAGTGGTATCAGATTCATATCTTTCCTGCAAGGAGACCACAGAGTCAAAGGCAGTCTTCCACCCTGTCCCACTAGAAACATCTCAAGGAATCTGAGTGCCTGATGTTATTAAGCCACCCCTGAACCAATCTCTGACTAGGAGAATGGGTGCTCCAATAGGCCAGGACTCAATCTCATTCCCATCCATGAATGCTGAGGTGGACACAGAAGGGGTCTGCTATATGAAGTTGGAAGGTACACATGGGAAAACTTGCTGTATGTTCAAAAACAATAACTACCATCATCCTTATAGACTCTCAAAAAGTAGCAGCAACAATTCAGTAGATCACCAGAGGGACTCTCAAGCAGCTTTAGGAGAAGTCTTGCTAGTATTTAAGTTGAAGATAAGAGGATATGCTGGGTGGAAAAGTGAAAATGACCTTTCTTCATACAAGTACCTGCACAACTCTTGGGAAGTTACTATTAGAAATGTAGGTACGTATCTATGAAAGAAAGCAACTGAAATGTCTCTTTTTTTTCTAATAGGATACTGAGTGCAGATTGATGTGCATTAAATTACACAGGAAGTCTAGAGGAGAATGAGATCCAAGCCCAGGATGTCTTGACCCTTCTCAGACCCCTAGAAATAAAACCTTTGCAATGGACACCTTAATGCTTTATATTCAAGTATCAGGTGGTAGCAAGAATTTGTGGATTACTGAAATGGAGCTTGAAGAAAATGGGTCAAAGGAAAGGAAGCATGAGGTTAGGTAATTAATTCTTTCTCTGATAAATCTTAGAATATATTTCTTCACCCTTTGTCTCTAAGTTGGGACTACTTTCAAATGTGAAAAGAAATAAATATTGATTGAACACAGCTGGTGAGCATTTTAATATCACAAGCCTAAGAAAATGAGGCACAATCCTATAAGCTTCTCTCCATGGTAAGCTCTATTTATTATCAGATCTTTAAATATATTTAATTCTGCTCTATCAATGCAGTTTCAGTACTTTGTAAATATGAAATAGTAAATGTGAATGAATCCATAATGAATCTATAGAAAAGAAAGATTTCTGGGAATTTCAGCAAGTTATTATGAAGGCACAAAACTGGACTCTGAAGGAGATTTTTTTCCCCTTTGCCCTACTGGGCAGTGCCTTTGCCATGGAAATGGCAGAAGGATATGTTTCTCCAAGGTCAGCTACTACCTACTCATAAACATGCTTCAGGGAATAATTGGGTTTTTTTTTTTTTAAAACTAATGCTTTTAAAAATGGATTTTGAAGGGATGTAAGTATAAATGCAAATTTCTGGGTATCACCCCATCCTTGCTGAATTAGAATCTCTGGAAAAGGGGGCTGTACAAGAATCTTTATTTTAATAAGCACCTCAAAGTAATTCTTATGCATGCTGTGGTAGATTGAATTGTGTAGTCCAGTTTAGACATGGTCTTGGTCTTTGTCCACATTCCAAGTGCTGTGGTACCATTGTAAATAGGAACTCAAAGTCATTATATTAGTTAAGGTGTGTCTCAACTAAATCAGATTGGGTTTTAATCCAGATTAGTGGAGTCCTTTATAAGCAGAATAAAATTTAGCATAGGAAGAAGCAGGAAGTTAATGGAACCCATAAGAGAAAGAAGACATTGCCATGTGCATTGCCATGTGTAGCAGAAAAGTCAAGGACCAAGGATCACCAGCGGCTACTCCCAGAATGCCACAATCTTCAGGGTGAAAACATCTCCTTGTTGATGCCTCAATTTTGGACTTCTCTTGGTCTCAAAACCATGAGCTGATAATTTCCAGTTGTTTAAGGCAACCCATTATGTGGTATTTGTTTTAGCAGATAATAAATTAAAACACATGCTAAACATTAAGAATTATTGCATCAGTGGGTAGAGACCCACATAATGAGCAGGAAGGTGTTTGACTCCCATCCTAGGGAAGCCCACTATGTTCTCAAACAGAGGGATGGGAGTCACTTGAGAGCATCAGTGGTGCCTAATACAGGAGGACAGACAAGTGTGTCAAGCCCTCAGTGAAGATGCAAGTAACTATGATTTTTGTCCTTCAAGGAGTGAAGCATGGTGGTCACCATGGTTCCAAAGGGGAGGGGGAGGGAGGAATAAAATAGATGGAACTGGAGGCATTATAGGGGTGATGGAAGTGTTCTGCATGATCTTTCAAAGATGGATTCAGGCCACGTTAAATTTTATCAGATCTTATAAAAGTATATGGTTCAAAATGTAAACCATAATCTGAACCATTGATGATGGTTAGTAGCTATGTTTCAATATTTGTGCATCAATTGTAACAAATGTATGGTCCATATATAAAAGATTATTGATGGGGGAAAGGAGAGAAGGGGGAAGATGTTGGGTGTACGGTAACTCCCTGTATTCTGTACATGACTCTACTGGGACCTAAAACTTCTTTGAAAGAACAATGAAAAAAAGAAAGTAAAACATTTGCAAAATAAATAGAAGAAAATACCACTGTACATACAGGACAACAGTGTTACAGTGATGAAAGGCAAAATGTAAAAAAAGTTTTTTTCTTCAAATATTTTTTCATTATTTTTAATATTCCAATTTTTAAAAATAATATTCTATTTTTACTTTTTATTAATTTTTTTCTGTATTTTACTTCTAATGTATAAAACTATCATTACTATTCCATTTTCTTATTAATTGTATGTGGCTATTTTATTGGCTTCATTTTTGAAGAAGTTTTAGATTACAGAAGGGTTACAACTGTGACAGGGGAGGATCACTGTTGTGAGGTGTCAGTGAGGGGGGATACATAGGAGGAAGTTCACCTGGGTATACATATAAAGCATATAAATGTGTTCAAATGTTCATGGGGCATTGTCATGGTGAGTGGAGATTCACACAATAACCAAAAAATATCAAACTCCCATCTAGGGGAGCTCTGCCACATTCTCTAATGGAACAACAAGAATGCCCCAAGTACAGGGACAACGACTTGTGAAGGAGGATGGTCCATCGAAGGACCCTTGATATTGATGACTATGCTTATGAGCCCTTGCTCTTGAAATTGAAACTAAGCTTAGTGACATAGGGTCCTTACAAGTTATCTACAGGGAGCCTCCTTGCTGCTCAAATGTGGCCTCTTTCTAAGCCAAACTCAGCATATAAAAACAATAACTTTCCCCCAGTGTGGGACATGACTCCCGGGGATGAGCCTCCCTGTCACTGAGGGATTGTTACTAAGTACCAACAAGCAATGCATCTGGAAAACAAAAAAACACCTTGACCAAAAGGGGGAAAAGCTAAAGACAGATGAGTTTGTATGGCTAAGAGAATTCAAAGTGAGTCAGGAGGCCATCCCAGAGGTAGCGCTTATGCTCATCTCAACAGGATCTCGCTGAGAGCCAAAGTAGATATGACCCCAAATAGTGAAGCTCCTCAGGGATATGGAGACATCCAGACACTATAGTCAGGGCAGACAGCTCAAGAATTTGGTCCCTTGCCAGTGGGCCTTAATCTGGTATTTATGCCCCCCAGTGTGACTGAGTTAGATTCAGCAGTGGTCTCCTTATGCATGATTCTTCTGTCCTTCTATTCCAACCTATAATTAGTACTAGAGTTGGTAGGTGTATATCCAAGAGACTTAAATCTTTGGGCTGTCCATGTGCCATCTGAGCCCTGAATCTCAATGGAGTTGCAACACCTTCTCTCCAGTTCAATGGACTCACCCAGGACAACTAACAGGGAGGAGATGATGGACAAACAACATACTAAGGAACCAAGAGTGCTTACAACTGCAAGCAAGGAAGTCCCATCTATTGGATGTATGGGATTGAAGCCCCCTTCACTTAATGGTGGAGTGAGCATCACCATCCCAGAATCCTCAGGATTGGGAAATGAACTATGGACTAAAACGAACTTACTAGTATTCTATTATAGACTACTTGTGATTCTAGCAATGGAAGAAATTATATCATTGATGTGGAGGCAGTAGCCACTGGAGGTTCTGAGGGCCGGGAGTGGGAAAAACAGGTGTAATGTGGGGGCATTTTCAGGACTTGGGAATTGTCCGGAATGACACTGAAACGACAGATACAGCAAGATATATCTTGTCACAACCTACAGAATTGGGTGGGAGAAAGCGTAAACTACAATGTAAACTTTAATCCACGCTTAGTGGCAATGCTCCAAAATGTGTTCATCAATTGCAATGAATATATCACACCAATGAAGGATGTTGTTAATGATGGGGAAATGTGGGAGGTGTGGGGAGCAGGGCATATGGGAATCCCCTATATTTTTTATGTAACATTTATATAACCTAAGTATCTTTAAAAAAAAAGAAATAGGTGTAATATGGTGGCATTTTTGGGACATTAGAATTGTCCTGAATGATGTTGCAGTGACAGGTACAGGCCATTATATATCTTGTCATAACCTACAAAAATGTGTGGGAGAGAGTTTATATAATGTAAACTATAATCCACACTTAGTGGTAATGCTCCAATATGCGTTCATCAATTACAACAAATGTGCCACACTAATGAAGGATGTTGTTGATGTGGGAAAGTGTGGGAGGGGTAGGGAGTAGGGCATATGGGAATCCCCTACACTTTTTATATAACATTTATGTAATCTAAGTATCTTAAAAAAAATAAACTAGGCAATTAAAAATAGGCAATGTTTATATTTATTATTATAAAATTTCCAGGTGGAAATTTTTAAGTAGTTTTTTACTCCATTTTTATAAAAAGGATTATTGTTTTATAGTCTGTGTCAGTTATACTATCTGGAGAAATTATGTGTCTGTTTCTGCTGAATATTTTTTGTGCCAACTCTCATTCATGTCATCATGTTTCCTCATGTGCTGGTTATCTTTGATTATGTGCTGGATATTGTATTTGACAATTTATTTATTAAAATAATTTGAGGTTTAGGATGATATTAATTCCTCTAGGGAGAATTTTCTTTGCTTCTGTCAGGTGCCTGGGGGCAGTACAAACATTGGATTATCTTAATCCAATTTCATTATGTGAGATAATTTGGACCAACTAGATGATCTGAAGGATGGTCGGGCTGTAGCTGACTCCTAAGAAGACAAAAGAGTTGGAAAGCAAAATATATGAATAGATATTGGCTGATAATTTTCCAAAATTGATAAAAGAAGCAAGCCACAACTTCAAGAGAATGCAGGTTAAATTAAAAGAAATTTGTTCAAAGAAATGTCATAGTGAAACAACACTAAATCAAAAAGAAAAAAACTTTGAAAGCATCCAAAGGGGAAATAAAATGTAAATTTCTTTCAAAGGAGTCAACAGTTTGACAGCTGATTTCTCAAGAGCAACAAAGAAGGC
Source organism: Cabassous unicinctus (assembly GCA_029593785.1). Taxonomy (NCBI): domain Eukaryota; kingdom Metazoa; phylum Chordata; class Mammalia; order Cingulata; family Chlamyphoridae; genus Cabassous; species Cabassous unicinctus. Next base: position 25,254 of record JAQZBX010007004.1, read on the forward strand.
TTAAGAGTGAATATAGAAATTGAGAGAAAATATCTGCCAACTTAGAATTTTATACACAATAATATTATTTGTAAAGAATGAAAGTGAGATAGACATTTTCAGATAATAGAAAACTGAGTTCAAAGTTCATTCTGGATCAATGTGCAGTTACGGTGGGGGCAGGGGGAGTGGTCCCATGAACCTACAGCAGATAATAATTATAAAGCATGGAAAAATGTTTAATATATTGTGAAATGCCCAAAAGCAGAGAGAAACTAAAAAACCTACACTGGAAGTGTTTAGAACTTTGAGCTCACAACTTCCTGGCTTGAGCGTACTGCCCAATACCCACGGATACAGATGCAGAAAATGATGGCAGCGAAATGGTGGTAAGAAAATTTTCAATCTTATCATCAAAACATGCCAAAGATTAGAGTTCAGGGCTCTGAATGTAGCTAAAAATATAAAGGGTTAGTCCTGAAAACGACAGAAGTTGTGAGACTCAAATTCAGAACCTAAATTGCCTAAATCCCTGACTGATAGCTGAATTCAAATATTAGAGGAACCAAGAGATCACAGCAGAGAAGTAGGTAGAGAGCAGAGAGAAATCTGCTCCTCAAAGATAGAGTGATACAGAGCTGGGGTCCATGAGTTTTATGCTTCTCTTAAAGGAGTGCATTCCCGTTGGGGGAAGTTCAAGTACCAGAAAACTTAAAGGTCAGAAAAGAAAGCCCAAAGTAACCAAAGCCATAGGAAATTACTAATATCCTTAGAAACTTCCCATACTCTCTTTCCCCTGTTCTTATGCATTTGCACTACTTTTTAAATCTGATCCTCAGTGGGTTGCCCTGTGCCTGCAAAATGTGGCAATGAGCCAAGTATCTAGGTACATATGGGACTCATTACAGAGAGTATATTTAAGAAATTGAAGGAAACTATGGTATCAATGAATAAAGAAACAGGCGATCTCAACTAAGAAATTTAAATTATTTTATTTTATTTTTTATTAACAGTTTTTTCTTTATTTTTAAAGAAGCTTCAAGTTATATAAGTGTTACATAGAAAATATAGGGGATTCCTTATACTCCACTCCCTGCCCCTCCCACATTTTCCCCCATTAACAACATCTTTCATTAGTGTGGTACATATGTTACAATTGATGAGCATGTATCAAAGCATTGCTACTAACTATGGTCTATAGTTTACATTATGGATTACACTGTGTACTGCACAATTTTATAGGTTTTGACAAAATGTATAATGGTCTGTATCCGTCATTGCAATATCATTCAGGACAATTTCAATGTCCCCAAAATGCCCTCATGTAACACTTATTCTTCCTTCTCCTTCCCCTCAGAACCTCTGGTGACCACTGTCTTTATACCAATATTACAAGTTCTTCCATTACTAGAATAATAATAAGTCTACTTTAGTCCATACTTGCATTCCTACCTTATGTTTGTTCATTCCTCAATCTTGAGGATTTGAGGATGGTGATGCCCACTCTGCTTCCAATTGAGAGGGGGTTTAGATCCCATGGGACAGATGGATGGAACTGTCTTACCTGCAGTTGTAGATACTCTCCGTTTTTTGGGATGCATGTTGTCTAAAATTATTTTAAATATATTAAAATTTAAAAATATCTAGATGGGCACAACAACAGATTAAAGATGCCAGCAAAACAAAGAGAATGTAAAGAAAGCAACTGAATTTTCTCAGTCTAGAAAATAGGGGGAAATAGTAAAGAGAATTAAGAACTATAGAAACTTTTTAGACAATAAGAAGCAATCCAAATATGAGTAATTGGAATCACATAAGAGTAAAGAGAGGAAAAGGGGCAGAAAAAAATATTTAAAGAAATAGTGATTGAAAACATTCAAATTTGGTGAAAAACACTAATTTGCAGATCCAAGCAACATAGCCACTCCTAGTCACGTCATAGTCAGTCTGCTAAAAGTCAGTGATAAAGAGTAAATCTTGAAAACAACCACAGAAAAACTTACCCTTTGCGTGCAAAATATAATAATAAGATTAACAGCTAACTTCTCAGGAAACAAGAAAACCAGAAGACGCTGGTATGAGCTATTCAAAGTGCTGGTAGAAAAACACTGTCAACCAAGAATTTTATGTTGTCAGTGAAGTTTTCCTTTAAAACAGTAGGTTGAAAATTATATCAACCATTGCAAAATTTGATAAAATTCAATATCCATTCATAATTTTTTTTTAATTGTGCAAAATAGGAATTGAAGGGGATGGCCTCAATCTCATACAATAAGCATTTTATGTAATGGTGAAATATGGCAAACTTTTCCTTTGCATTTGAAAACAAGACAAAAATGCCTGCTGTCACTGCTTCTATTCAACATTGTATTTGGTGGTCCTAGATAGTGAAATAAGGCAAAGGAAAGAAATAAAGGGGACACATTTGTTAATTGAAAAATGAAAAACTTTGATATATAAAACATCATTAAAAGAGTGAAAATGCAAGTCATAGAATGAAAGGAAATATTTGGAACAAATGAATCTAACCAAGGGCTCATATCCAGAATATATTAAAAACTCCTGCAAACCAATATAAAAGAGAGATGACCTCAGAAGAGAAATGGACAGAAGCCTAAACAAGAATTCAAACAAGAGGCATCCAAATGGCTGGGAAAAAGAAAAAAAAAAAAAAGGTTTCTCAACCTCATTAGTAATTGGAGAAATGCAAATTAAAGACACAATGAGCTCTCACTGCATACAGGTCAGAAATGAAACAAAAGTTCTCACACTCTGCTAATAGGAATGTTAACTGGTCAACAACTTGAAAAATTATTTGACATTAACCACCAAAGTGGAACGCATACATATACTATGGCCTAGCAATTCCACAGCTAGATATATTTCCTTTACATGTGTACCAGGAGACATGTCCCTAATGTCTATAGTAGCATTATTCATAATAGCCAAATACTGAATGAAAAAAAAAAAAAAACACGCTTATCAAAAGTAGAATGGATGAATAAGTTGTGATATGCTCATTAAATTAAATATCAAAAAACAATGAAAATTAAGAACTGGGGAAACAATTAGGATTAGATCAACTAAAATTGCAAAGACAGAAGAGCAAAGATCAGAAGGCAAGCTATTGATCATTGGCTGTTTTCTTCTCTAGGGGCATTTGCCAAATCCAGGGATGAACTGAGAACAGAGCTTGAACCAAACAGAATGTCTCTACTAGCAGAAACTGAAGCACAGAGAAACCAGCAGGGTTCTGATGGTCATGAGGGGCTTCTGCAACAGATTGAAAACTACAGGACCCAATTTTTACCACAGGATTTTTTTTATAGTATATATCCAACTTGGACATGTTTTAATATTTTAACATTACTCTGTGTGATTTTTTTACTTTGCTGGATTCTGTTTTGTAATATGTTTTGGGATATTTGCATATATGTTCTTGGGAGAGATTGTCCTATAATTTTCGTTTAACGTAATATCCTACTCTTTTAGCTTCAGAGTTTACTAGACTGATAAAATGAGTTGAAGAGTTTTCACTCTTTTTATATTCTCTGGAAATTTTTCAAAGCTTGGAATTAACTTATCTATGAAAGCTTGATAGAACTCAACTAGTAAAAGTGTCTGTGCCTAATATTTCCTTTATGAGGATATTTTAAATTATTTGTTTGATTTCTTTAATAGTTGTATGAATATTAAGGTTTCTTATTCTTGATTCTGTTTTGCTAAATTATAGTTTTCTAGAAAATTGTTCTTTTTGTTTAAGATTTTGTATTCACTGGCATGGAGTTCACAATGATCTCTTGCTATGTATTAAATATTGGTCATTTCTCCAATGACATCCTTTTTCTTCTACTTGCCTTTTTATTATGGACATTTTCAAACATACACGAAAGCAGAGAGATTAGTACAAACCAGGGTAGTTGGTCACTCTGTTTCTGTCTTTTTATTTTGACCTTTTTGCCTTTTTGCTTTGATTTACCTTTTGTAGATAGCAAATACTAGATACTTCCTTTTCAAAAAAAATCCAATCTGATGATCTTTGTCTCCTTCCTATTTCTTCTTTTTTAACATTTTTAATTCCGTTTTTTACTCTCTACCATTTTGAAAATTACATACTTCATTTCTACTCATTTTATGGCTAAGCTTCAGAATCCACCATGCAAACTTACTTTAACATTTAAAATTATTCAATATTTTACACCTCCTTCCAATTACAAATATTCTACAACATTTAACTTCTATCATCTCTTCTCATCTTACGTGTTAATTTTGCTAAATATTAACTTCTGTCTTCATTTAACTACCCAAATCAGGTATTAATATGATAGTTTTATACCATATTTTTTCCATATTTACTCACATATTTCCCAGGTTCTTGTTCACCAATCCTTCTTGCATCTCAGATGTTCTTTTTTGGACCATTTACTTTCCTCTTCAAGAGCATCAGCTTTATTGAGATATAATTTGTAGACTATACAATTTAACTGTTTAAATTGTACAATTCAGTGGTGTTGAGTATATTTATACAGTTGTGCAAATATCACCACAATCAGTTTTACAGCATTTCCATCACTCCGCAAAGAAACCCATACTCAGGATATCTTTTAAATCATCCTTTAGTGAGGACCTAATGATTGCAAATTCTTCAGTTCTATATGTGTGAAAGTGTCTATTTTGTGTTCATTCTTGAAAATTAGTAAAATGTACAATTCTAGATTTACATTTATTTCTCTGAATGGTTTAAATTAATTATTTTATCATCTGGATCCACTATTCTTGTTGAGAAGTCTGTTAGTCTAATTGTCATTCCTTTGTAATATCTGACCTTCTCTTTCTCATTTTAAGATCTTATCTTTATTTTTAGACATCTGCAGTTCCACCATGATGTATCTAAGAATGATTTGGATTTGCTGTAATTATTGAATCTTTAGATTTGTATAGTTCATCAAATCTAAAAAATTCTCAGCAATTATATTTTCACATATTTCTTCTTTTCCATTCTTTCTTTTCTCCCCTTCTAGAACTCCATGTGATTGTATATTACACTTTCTCATTCTATCCTCCATGCATATGAATTTCTCTTTCATATTTTTTACGTCTTTGTCTCTCAGTGTTCAATTTTGGGCAATTTATTCAGATAGTTCAGGACTCACTGAGTTCACTTTTCAGCTGTCCAAAGTGCTATTCAGCTTTATCTATTGTTGTTGTTGTTTTTTTAATTTTAGTAATTTTATACTTCTCAATTTTAGAATTCCTATTTGATTCTTTTTCAAGTATGCATGGTCATTTTTATAGTTTCTTCTTTCTTGCATTTGTTTCTAAATAAATTCTATTATTTTTTTAAAGATTTTATAGCATTCACATTTATTATTCTTTGATTATTTCAGTTTCTGAAGTTTTTGGTTACCTAATTCTCCTGTATGTTGTTTTTGCTGACACTCATTGATAGTGGTTTATTTCCTTGTAATCACTGTAATTTCAATGTAAGTTCCAAATCTCCTGATTTGATTTGTGGAAATAGTGAAAAATTCATATTCCTCCAGCATCTGCTTCTTTCATAAGCCCAGGAATGCTATCACTTCTAAACCTAGGAATTCTCAGGACACGCATGTAGTAAATATTCAAAACCTAAAATTACATGATGACAAGTTTATGATTATGAATTCTCATGGAAAATTTTTTCATACGAGTTTCCTTTTTGGCAACTTATGTCTGTAAATGGACAATTTTCCACCTTCAATTTTAACTGATACTATAACTATTCAAGGATCACAACTTAATGCAGAAATCTCAGTTGTAACTTGTTACCTTGCATAAGCCTAAGGCATCATTTCTGATTCTTTCATGAAGACATGAAAACTAAGGCTCAGGATTCCAGAAAGATGTTAAAGAATATAGTATACAATGGCTATATACTCTGACCATTAGATCATGTACAGCTATTTAAAAGTGGGGAAAAGGGGAACATATGCAAGAAATAAGGAAAGATTTCGATAGTTTTATTGATGGTAGTATTAGTATTCTGAGACTGCTGTGTGTGTAATATGGGATAAAACAATTGAGTAATTAGGGAATATTCTAATCCTATCATATCTTTGTCCTCAAGAACCTGGATTATCTGTGATAAAGTAAGGAAATGTAAATATATTAGAGAAGTGAAGTAAAATATTATAGTCTTGAATTTGAATTGGAAGTATTAATAAAAACTCATGAGGTATTTTATCTTATATGCACATAATATTTATATGCATGTGACATTTATATATATTTTGTCCGCTATCAATTTATTGCCTCTCAGCTCCAAATTTACCCTTCAATGCCTGCCCTGCAATGGTGAGCTAGACCTTGTAAGCATTCTCCTTTGCCAGCTGGCTAGTTAATAAGATGCTTTGTCACTAGAGGATGCTGGAGGAAGCCTGCAAGAGGATGAGTCTTTTGGCTCTGGTATGCTTTGATTCTTTTTATCTTCTTGCTCCAGCTTCCAGTGGCATGTGAAAGGGACAGTCAGTGGTGCTCACACCAATGCTGTGGAAAGTCTCCCATCTAGATTCTGTAGCACCTCTGAGGATGGTTTCCCATTGAATTCTGCCAATACATCAGAGGGCAGTTCAATGTGAGTTCTACTGGTATCCCGAGGACAGCTTTTCAGCAAGTTTCAGTGGCATCTCTGTGATGGCATCATCTTCAGAGGATGTCAGGGAACCAAATGCATTATCCCAAAAACTGGCAAATAAAGACAAAGAACTAAATGTTTGTCTAGATGCCATTAGGTAATCAAGTAGTGGATAGAAGTTGTCTCTTTTTTAATATATTACAAGTAATAAATGAAGAAATAGAAACTAGAATATCACTACATATAATCCCCAATTAATTAATAGACATAAGCCTTAGGCATCTTATCTGGGAAAAAGGAGACAACTAGACATACATGTCTCCTTTAGCCTTGCCTTTTATACCAAAGGTATAAAATCCATGTAGGATCCAGTCTTTGTATTCAGCAACCAATTTGCAGAAAATACAGAAGACAAAGGAACATGTTGATCCTCACAATAAATACGCAGTCAAAAAATCCAGACTGTTGAAAACACTACAGGTCACATGGCCCAATTTCTTCAATAGGAAAATAATAAGGAAAAAAAAAAGAAATGAAAGGGGAAAGTCATAGATTAAAAGTTTTAAAAACGCCTTCAAAAAAATGGGCAGGGAATTGAAAGAAGATGGCGGCAGAGTAAGGAGCTCCAAGAGTCAGCTCATTCTACTCAGCAGTTAGTAATCACCCAGAACTATTTAAAACACCTGTTTGGGGGCCCAGGCGACCAGAAGAGCATCCTGCAACACCCTTGAAAGAATAGAAGGTGGAGACTGCCCATCTGCAGTGAAGATTCGTGACTAGACCACTCCACACTGCAAAAACGGGTGAGGAAGAGGTGGTCAGGCACCAACTTCAGCTACTGATTAGTAAATTTGGCTGGCTAAAGTATAATCCTAAGAACAACTAAAGTTTGAACCTGTCCAAGTTGGAAAGAGGCCAATAGCCACCATTTTAACTATGCCCCTGGCTTGAGGGGAAATAGGGCTGACTGAAAATCACAGTGATGGTAGGGACTGACTTCTTTCCACCCAATTGGACTGCAGCCCTAGCATAGGCCCCAGGCTCACCTCCAGCAGGGAGAAAGCTGGTGGGACCTGCACCAGTCTTTCTGGGAAATTGCAGATGCTTTTGGCCTCCACGACTGGATAGTCAGACACCTGGGGATCCATCCCTACCCTCCAATAGAATAGGTGGGTAGCTGTGTTTCCACAACCTCTCCGGGCAACTGCAAGTGCTTTTGGTCCATACAAACTGGTTTGTTGAGCATCTTTGATTCCATCCCTGCCCCCATCCCATAAGATAGAAGGGAACTGATGTTTCTTCAGCATCTCTGGGCAACTGCAGGTGCTATTAGCCTGCATAGACTGTATACTTGGACACCTGTAGCTCCATCCCTGCCCCCCAATAAGACAGGAGGGGAGCTGTATTTCCTCAGCCTCTCTGAGCACCTGCAGGCACTTTTGGACCACAAGGATGGGTGTGTTGAGCAACTGGGGCTCCACCCCCTACCAGCTTCATAGGATAGGAGGGGGCTTGTGTTTCCTCAGCCTCTCTGGGCAACTATAGGTGCTTTTTGCCTGCACGAACTAGTTTGTTAGGTTCCCATGGCTCACCACTACCCCCAAAAGGACAAGATAGGGGCAGTGTTTCCCCAGCCTCTCTGGGCAACTGCAGATTCTTTCAGCACACATGATCTAGTTTCTTGGGTGCCTGTGGTTCCATCCTCATCCCTTAAAGGGCAGAAGGGACAGTACTCCCTCAGCCTCTCAGGGCAACTGCAGGCACTTTCAGCCCACATGGATTAGACTGTTGGGCACTCAGGAGGGTCCAACCCCACACCTGGCAGGGGAGGAGGAAGGCAGGAGCTACATTAGTCTACCTGGATAACTGAGGTCAATTTTGACCCTCCCAGCTTAGTTTGCTGCCCACACCTAGAGTTCTATCCCCGCTCAAGCACAGAAGAAGGGGCAAAGCTTCATCAGTCTCTCTGGGCAACTACAGATGGTCTTGACCAGCATGCCTTGGATTACTACACACAGCTGTGGCTCCATCTCTACCCCTGGCAAAGGAGAAAGATAGCAGAAGCTTCATCGGTTCCTGGGGCAACATGGGCATCTTCAGCCTCCACACTTACAGTACCATCTACATCCTAGGCTCCTACTACACAACCAACAACAGAGAAAGGGCAAGAAAGCCCTAACCTAAAGAAAGAAACTGCACTCAGAATAAATTCATCTAGTAAGCCAGATGCCAAGACACCAACAAAAGAATACAATCCATACCAAGAAACAGGAAGATATGTCCCAGTCAATGGAGTGTGATAAGACTCCAGATGACATAAAGGAGGTGAGACAACTAATCATAGATGTTCAAATAAATCTCTTTAATAAATTCAAAGAGGTGCCTAAAGAGATTAAGGATATTAAGAAGACACTGGGTGAGGACAAAGGAGAATTTGAAAGCATACCTAGAAAATTAGCAGATATTATGGGTATGAAAGTCACAATAAATGAAATTGAAAATACAACGGAGGCATATAACAGAAGATGTGAGGAGGCAGAAAAAAAGATCACTGAGCTTGAGGACATGGCCTCTGAAAGTGAACATACAAAAGAACAGATGAAGAAAAGAATGGGAAAAAATGAACAGGGTCTGAGGGAACTAAATGGCAGCAAGAAGCATGAAAACATATGTGTCATGGGTGTCCCAGAAGGAGAAGAGAAGGGAAAAGGGGCAGAAGGAATATTTGAAGAAATAATGGTAAAAATTTCCCATCCCTATTGAAGGATATAGATATCTGTGTCCAAGAAGAACAACGTATTCCCACCCAGTATGAGACACATACTAATCAGAATGTCAAGTGCCAAAGACAAAGAGGGAATTCTGAGAGCAGCAAGAGAAAAGTGATGCATCACTTACAAGGGACACCCAATAAGATTAAGTCCTGATTTCTTATCAGAAACCATGGAAGCAAGAAGGCAGTGGTATGATATATTTAAGATACTGTGAGAGGAAAAAATACCAGCCAAGAATTTTATACCAGCAAGACTGTCTTTCAAAAATGAGTGCAAGTTGGGAGCAGATATGGCTCAACCGGTTGGGCACCCACCTCCAACATGGGAGTTCCCAGATTTGGTTCCCGGTATCTCCTAAAGAAGAGGAGCAGATGCAATGAACTGATGAAACAAGCTGATGCAACGAGCTGATGAATGAGCAGATACAACAAGCAGACCCAACGAGCAAGGAGTGATGTGGCTCAAGCAGTTGGGTACCAGCCTCCCACATGGGAGGTCACAAGTTTGGTTCCCAGTGCTTCCCAAAGAAGATGAGAAGACACAATGAGCAGAGACAATGAGCGCACACAACAAGCAGAGACGATGAGTAGACACAATGAGCAGAGGCAATGAGCAGACAGTGAGCAGACAATGAGCAGACAGATGAGGGAGCCATCTTGGGAGAGAGAAAAGTAAAATAAAATAAAATAATTTTTTAAAAATGAGGGCAAGTTTAGAATATTCACACATAAACAGAAACTGAGAGATTGTAACCAAGAGACCAGCTTTGCAGGATATACTAAAGAGAGCTACAGCCTGAAAAGAAAAGACAGGAGAGAAAGGCTTTCAAGAGAATCTAGAAATCAAGATTATATCAGTAACTACAAGTGTAAAAATAGTGGTGAAAATAAAATATGACAGATAAAACCTAAAGGTCAATTGGGTGGCTTAAGAACTGCCTTTACAGTAATAACATTGAGTGTTAATGGATTAAAGTCCCAAAGATACAGACTGGTGAAATGGGTAAGAAAATATGAGCCATGTATATGCTATCCTACAAGACACTCACTTTAGACCCAAGGATACCAATAGATTGAAAATGAAAGGCTGAAAAAAAAAATATCCCATGCATGCAGTAACCAAAAGAAAAAAGGAAAAAAAAAAAGTCAGAGTAGCTATACCTAAATCAGAGGAAATAGACTTTAAAAGCAAAACTGTTATGAAAGACAAGGAAAGACATATATATTAATAAAAGGGGACAATTCACCAAGAAGAAATAACAATCATAAATATATATGCACCTAATCAGGATGACCCAAATTACATGAAGCAAACACTGACATATCTGAAGGAAGAAATAGATGTCTCTACAATAATAGTTGGAGAATTCAATACAACACTCTCATTATTAGATAGAACATATAGGCAGAGGATCAATAAAAAAAAAATAGAGGGGGCAGATGTGACTCAAATGGTTGGGTGTCTGTCTCCCATATGGAGGGACCTGGGTTCAATCCCCGGGACCTCCCAGTAAAAAAAAAAAATTAAAATTAAAAAAATTAAAAAACAGAGAGCTTGAATAATATGATAAATGGACTAAACCCAGTAGACATATACAAAACATTGCACCCCAAAACAACAGGATATGCATCCTTTTCAAGTGTTCATGGATCTTTCTCCAGGATAGACCATATGTTCAGTCACAGGCAGATTTCAATAAAATCAACAAGATCAAAATTATACAAAGCACTTTCTCTGATCATAATGGAATAAAGTTGGAAATCAACAAGAGGAAGAAAATGGGAAAATTCACAAATATGTGGATATTAAACAACACAGACAGAAGTGGGTCAAAGAAGAAATTTCAAGAGAAATCAATAAATATCTTAGGACCAATGAAAAGGAGACCACAACATATCAAAAAATATCAGATGCAGTAAAGGCAGTGCTGAGAGAGAAATTTATAGCCCTCAATGCTTACATTAAAAAAGAAGAAAGCACTAAAATCAATGACCTAACTACACAGCTGAAGGAACTAGAAAAAGTACTTCAAACTAATCCCAAAACAAGTAGAAGTAATGAAATAACAAAGATCAGAGAAGAAATTAATGAAATTGAGAACCAAAAATAATAATTATAATAATAGAATTAGCAAAATTAAAAGTTGGTTCTTTGAGAAAATTAACAAAATCAACTAGCCCTTAGCTAGACTGACAAAAAAAGAGAGAAGATGCAAATAAATGAAATAAAAACTGAAAATGGGAACATTACTACTGACCCTACAGAAATAAAAGAGACATAAAAGGATACTATGAACAACCTTATGTCAAAAAGGTAGACAATGTAGATGAAATGGAAAATTCCTAGAAACATACGAACAACCTACACTGACTCTAGAAGAAACAGATGACCTCAACAAACCAATCACTAGTAAAGAGATTGAAACAGTCATCAAAAAGCTCCCCAAAATGAAAAGCCCAGGACCAAATAATTTCACAGGTGAGTTCTACCAAGAATTAAACCTTTCAAATAATATTTAATACCAATCTTACTCAAGTTCTAAAAAATTGAACAAGAAAGGAATGCTACCAAACTCATTCTATGAAGACAATATCACCTCAATATCAAAGCCAGAAAAGGATATTACGAAAAAAGAAAATTACAGACACATTTCTCTAATGAATATGGATGCAAAAATCTTCAACAAAATATTTGCTAATCAAATCAAACAACACATTAAAAGACTTATTCATCATGTTCAAGTGGGTTTTATACCAGGCATGCAAGAGTGGTTCAACACAAGAAAATCAGTCAGCATAATGCACCACAGTAATAAATCAAAGAAGAAAAATTGGATGATCTTATTGATTGACACAGAAAAGGCATCTGACAAAATACAGCATCCTTCCTTGGAAATTGGTAGACTAAATAACATTAAGATGTCAATTTTACTGAAATTGATATGCAGATTCAATGCAATCCCAATAAAGATTCTACCAGTATTTTTTAAACAAGTGGAAAACACAATTATCAAATTATTGGGAAGGCTAAGGGGCCCTGAATAGCCAGAAACATCTTAAAAAGGAAAAGTGAAGCTAGAGGACTCTCACTTCTGGACTTTAGATCATATTCTCTAGGTACAGTGGTAAAAACAGCATGGTACTGGCATAAAAATAGACACATAGACCAATGGAACTGAACTGATGGTTCAGAAACAGACCCTCACATCTATGTCAAGTGATTTTTTGACAAGTCTGTCAAACCCAACCAGCTGGGTAAGAACAATCTATTCAACAATTGGTGCTGCCAAAAGAAAGAAAGAGGACACCTATCTCATACCTTATACAAAAATTAACTAAAAAATGGATCAAAGACCTAAATATAAAAGCAAGAAACATAAAGGTCCTGGAAGAAAATGTAGGAAAACATCTTCAAGACCTGGTGGTAGGTGGTGGATTCTTTTTTCACTTTTTTTTTTTTTTAAAGATGCTTTGATTGCATAAATGTTAGAAAGAATATATAGTGGATTTCCATATGCCCCGCTCCCCACACCTCCCACATTTTCCCACATTATCAACATCTTTCATCAGTGTGGTACATTCATTAAAATTGATAAACACACTTTGGAGCGTTGCCACTAATCATGGAGTATAGATTACATTGCAGTTTAGGTGGTGGATTCTTAAACCTTACACTGAAAGCTTGGACAATGAAAGAAAATATGGAAAAGTGGGACCTCCTCAAACTTAAACACTTTTGCAATTCAAAGGACTTTGCCAAGAAGGTAAAAAAGCAGCCCACTCAATGGGAGAAAATATTTGGAAATAACATATCCAATAAGAGTTTGAATTCTATTCTTTATAAAGAGATCATACAACTCTACAATAAAAGAGCAAGCAATCTACTTAAAAACGGGCAAAGAACTTAAATAGGCATTTCTTCAAAGAGGAAATACAAATGGCCAGAAACACAAGAAAAAAAACGTTCACTATCACTAGCTATTAGGGAAATGCAAATCAAAACGACAATGAGATATCATCTCACAATGCATAAAATAGTCATTTAAAAAAAAAAACAACAGAAAACAATAAGTGGTGGAGGGGATGTGGAGAAATAGGAACACACATTCACTGTTGGTGGGAATGTAAAATGGTGGAAACTGGGAGCAGATGTAGCTCAAGTGGTTGAGTGCCTGCTTCCCCTGTACAAGGTCTCAGGTTCATTCCCCAGTACATGTTAAAAAATAAAAATAAAAATAAAAATAAAAACTTTCATTGAGAAGCAGATGTAGCTCAGTGGTAAAGTGTCTGCTTCCCATGTACGAGGTTTTGGGTTCAGTCACCTGTACCTCCTAAAATGAAAAATGGTGCAGCCTCTGTGGAAGACAGTCTGGTAGCTAAATATAGAACTGCTATATGACCCAGCAATTCCTCTACTAGGAATATATCTTGGAGAACTGAAAACTGTGATGCGAACAGACATTTTCTTACCAATGTTCATAGTGGCATTATTCACTAGTGTCAAAAGATGGAAACAACCCAAGTGCCATCAACCAATGAATGGATAAACAAAATGTGTTATATACACACAATGGAATACTATTCTGCTGTAAAAAGAAATGAAATTGGGACACATATAATAACATGGATAAACCTTGAAGACATTATGCTAAGTGAAATAAGCCATACACAAAAGGACAAATATTGTTTGGTCTCATTAATATAAACTAAATATGAAAAATAAATGCATGGAGTTAAAACCTAGAGTATAGGTTATTAGGAGATAAGAGAAGGACAGAGAAGTGTTAATGGTGCTTAATGTATGTAGTTTTAATTAACATGACTATAAAAATGTGGAAATGGATAGAGTTGATGGTAACACATTATAGTGAGTAGAAATAACACAGCTGGTTTATAAACAGGATTGTGGCTAAAAAGGATAGTCTAGGGATGTAAATGTCAATCAAAAGAAAGCTAGAGAATAGTCCAGCGACTGAATAACATGTTGAACCCAAAGGTGGATGAGAATTGTGGTTAATAGTACAAATACAAGAATGTCCTATGAACTAGAACAAATGTACATCACTATTGCAAGGTGATAAGAATGTGGAGAAGCATGGGAAAAATGCAATTAATGTAACCTATGGACTATAGTCAACAGTAATACTGTAATATTCTTGCATTAATGCCAAAGATGTACTGTGTTAATAATAGGAGGATATGGAAAAAATATACAAAATGTATGCTATGAACCATAGTTAGTGGTAATAGCCTGATGATATTATCTCATTATTTGTAGCAAATGTTCCACAACAATGTAGTATGTTGGTGGAGGGGTGTCCTATGGGAATTCCATACATGTGCATGATTGTTTTGTAAGTTCACAAATTCTCTAATAAAAATATATTTTTAAAATGGGCAGGGCTAAACTATAATGTTTAGTGATGCACATTTAGGTGGAAAAAAACTGTTTTGTTTTGTTTTTTAGTACAAAAGATTTTAAAAGCAAGTCATTGGGTTCTTGGTATTGACAGATACTTCCAAAGTAATCCATGTTTCCAGCACTTGCTTCCTACTTTAGTTTCAGCTCTCTCTTCATTTTTGATACCAATGAATTTTCTTTTTTTCTTTGAATGCTTGTCTGTGTGTGTGTGTATATGCATGAGAGAGAAAGCTCAGTCATACATTAAAAGAATGTTTGTTATATTTTATCCACCATTTCTTGGTACTGGTTGCAGGATAATTTTTCAGAATATCTTGTCTGTATATTTCCAAAAGTTTAAAGCATATGAACTTCTTTATAAAAAAATTAGGATTCTTGGTTGCAACAAAAGAAACCAAATCGACCAAAGGCTAGGAAGCCAGAATTTGAAAATGGTTAGGCATCCATGGAGAAGGTACGTCCTGATAAATTTTTGCCACAGGATACCAATGCTTTACGACAGTGCCTGAGATTTTTTGGTTCCTAATGAATATTGACTGAATAAATTCATTAACAAACAAATGCTAAAAAAAAAAAAAATCTGTTTATAAATCCCTCACTACTTCCTAAGGCAGCAGATACAATTTTCTAAATGTTGGCATTAAAAAATTCTTCCTTATATTGAGTAAAAACATTGAAATGACAGATCGTGTGATTACCTACCATATTAATTGAAAATTCTTCTAACTTGAAGAAATTCCAAGTAGAATTTAAAACTAGAGAGCAAATTTCTATCCAGAGACACTCAAGTAGGTCATATTTACCACCCAAGTTTGCACCAGGATACTTAGTTATCAACAATTCTATACCTAAGAGTGATGTTCCTTAGTAGATTTTTTTAAAAGAAACTTCAGATTACATAAATGTTACATAAAAAATATGGGGGATTCCCATATGCCCCACTCTCTCTCCCTCCCATACTTTCCCACATTAACAACATCCTTCATTAGTGTGGTACATTTGTTACAATTGATAAACACATATTGAAGTATTGCCACTAACTGTGGAATATAGTTTACACTCTGTCCCATGCAATTTTGTAAGTTATGACAATATATATAATGGCCTGTATCCATCATTGCAGTGTCATGCAGGACAATTCCAATGTCCCAAAAATGCCCCCATATTACAACTATTTTTCACTCTCCCTCCCCTTAGAGCCTCTTGTGGGCACCTGCCTTTATATCAAATGGCTCAGTGGTTTGAGCACCTTCTTCCCACATACAAGGTCCCCCGTTCAATGCCTGGTACCTCCTCAAACATAAAACAAAACAAATCTAAAGAAGGGAACAGAACACTGAGGGCACTGAAGGATAGACTTACAGAGAAAACTGCAGCTGTTCCTTTGTAGATTTACATCAAGAGAAAAGAACCAACTTCTGGTTAACCCAGCAGACTGCTATGTTCTAGTCCCTTTGTGAGTGGATAGGTTTCCTGGACAACACTGCATCCAACAGTCAACCAGCTCACAGACAGGTAGAATTAGTCACAAGAGAAGCTGTAGAGAATCATGAATTCCTCTGTATGTATCTGTTTTGGTGCCATCTGGAGAAAAACTCAACCCCATACCTGACTGAGGATGGTGGGTAAATTAAGCCATCTTTTTATATCATGGACTGTGTCGCTATACCATAAAAGAAGAGAAGAGTGTTAATTATCCAAGAGTACTAGAAATAATTGGTTGGCCTGCAGATAAATATTTGAGTTTGGCAACTGTTTCCTACTGATTATATCTCTGAGTGTTCCAGGGTACAGGTGCTATAGAAATCTCATCAATCATCCTTTGCCATTTTCAAAGGAAGCACCCTACATTAATTGAGCAGTTATGGTAAATGAGATCCAATATATAATTCCAGTTAATTACTGCCAGTTAATTATGAGTTTTTTACAACATATCTCTTTCATTGAGCAAAACTCAGGCTCAGAACAAGATATGATGGCCAAAATTAATTCCTAAAATATATGATTATAATAACAACTGCAAATCCAATGTCTAAATAGAAGTTATGTCTTTGTCATAAACCTCACTCAGGATATTTGGAAACTGTAATCTGAAAAACAGAAATCAAATATGGCTGAGGGCAACAGTTCATTTGTTGGAATATTTTCACATACATACTTTCATTTGCATCTCCTACATAATAAAAGATATTTACATATGTTTGGCAGAAGTTATTGCTGCATTAATGTGCATTTTCTCTTCTGTATGTTCCCTTTCACTTTCTAAGATAAGCAGGCCCATTTAATCTCCTTCCCTCCGTGTGGCAGCCACAGCCAGGCCTGCCCACAGAAAGCCCCTAAGTGGATTTAAATGAGAAACTCAGATAAGGAGAGATTGTCCCTGTGCTGCCCAAGAGCTAGAATTGCAAGGCCTGGAACCCAAATTTTTGGTTTGGTTGATGTGGCTTCCTAGAAAAACTGAAGTATTGCCTTTTATGGTGATATAAGTTATTTCTGGGGGCTGATTTTTTTTGAAACTTTAAAAGGCAGTGAACCCACCCTTCTGTGCAGCTCCAACCTGAGAGACATTTCCCTTTGCAAGTGCTGGCAAGACATCTGAACTTTGGGTGGCCTCTGTGAGACATGGGGGTTAGGGGGGGAGTAGTGAGGAGTTTCATATAGATGGCAGAATCCTTGTCTTGTTAGGCACCGCTTTTGTGCTCCTTCATGAGTAAACAGAGTCTAACTTGTAATCCTCACTCATCCTCAGACACAGACCAAACTCCAAGTTCTGGTCTGGATGCTCAGAGATATTTGTTGGGGCCTGAAGCAAAAGCTGCTTGAAGGAAATCTTTTGTGATAGCCTACACCTATCAGAGGTGTTATGCTAGCTGTCCTGGAGTGACTTTGAGGCTGTGTGAGTGTGTGTCCATGTTGAGGGATGGTACATGGATTTTAGAGGGCAGCTTGGAAGGGCAGAAAGTACTAGAAAATCTACATCTTGCCCTGAGGCAAAGCCCCAGGGAGCCTACAAAGGCGTCTTGCTCCGCATATGACTCCAAAGCACAGGATTACCGAACTTCAAGTGTCCTTGGGTGCTTAGAACATGACGATGCCAGCAGCAACGATAGACTAGTGATTCAAGGCCCTGCCTCCATTTTCTGAGCACCACTTAGGCCTTCTGGATTACCGTGAAATCCTAGAGCAAGGAGAAAGCATGGCAATCAGGACTAATACTGCATTTTTCACCTACTTCTCAGAATGGAGAAACCAGGTTAGGGCTTAAGTTGAATTAAAGAAATAAAGAAATGCATCGCTTCTTACAGATCCAACTTGAAGTGAGAAAAAGGAGATAAAAATGTATGGTCCATTGGAATATAAAATGAAGGAACAAGATATTTTCAGCGAAGGAGAGACATGAAAATGTTTCCCCTTAGAAGGAAAGTAGTCAGTAGGCAAGGAGTTTGGAATACGCGAGAAAGAAATAGATCATTAAAGAGTGAATTCCTACAGGAGGCAATAGGGGGTGACATCAAGGGTACCTTGAAAAAGAAGGAATATTTTAAGATTAGAATAAAAGAGAAGCAACTACTAAATACACAGAAAATTGAATGTAAAATTGAAGGAATTTGATGGGGCTCATATCACTTGCCTCAGCGTTCTTAATTGAGTAGGAATTAAGATATCTAGCTGAGAATAAGACTGGGAGCTTAGAGAATGGAGAAGTCTTGAAAATAACTGCTCTGGGGAATTCTGAAGAAGTAATATTAATAACAATAACCACAAAAAAGAATATTAATGGCATTGTAATGTGACAATTGTTGTCTTCTCTTTGGCTCCTCCAATTAACCTCAGCTTCTGTCATATCCTACCACTTCCCCCAATCATGTTCGTCCTCCTAGGGTCTCTGTTCTACCTGCCACAGGTCTGTTGACCTCGTTTGTTTTGGTCTTTCCATCTGTTGGTTCCTCTGTACTCTTTTCCTTCTTCTTTTTCTCCTCTATTAACAAAACCAAGGTCCACTGTTTCCTTTTGTCTGCTCTTGCTCCCTGCATTTCGATTCTCACTACACCTCACATTCAACTCCACCTTAAATCTTCCTTCCCATTCATTCTAAAATCAGTAACTAGCTTGTATTAATTCTTTTTTCTTTTAATTTTTTTTTTTTTTTACCGGGAGGTCCCGGGGATCGAACCCAGGTCCCTCCATATGGGAGACGGATGCTCAACCATTTGAACCACATCCACCCCCTGTATTAATTCTTGATACCCAATCTACTGTTTTTTTCCCTTCCTTTGAAGCCCCAAGTAGCTTCTCTCTTCCTTTGGCAGCTGTTATTATCTCAATTGTCTCTTTTATCTTCCAACTTTAATCCCTAAAGATAGGCCAGCTCTTCCTCCCTTCCCCCCTCTTCCCAGGGGGGGGATCATGAGCATTGTCATAACTAGCCTTCCTTTCTCACAGATGGTACCTAAATTCCTACTTTTAAGGAAAATTCTAGCATATCCCTTTCCTCCACCCCAAAAGTTCAATACTTGACACCTAGATAATTTCTTGAGCTACAGTAAAAGAACATTTTAACCTTACACTTTTTCTGCCCTAAAATGAAATCCATCTAGTTCTCCTGACCTTACATGGTTATTTTATTCAAACTGGTCTCCCATTATTCCTGTGACTAGTAATTTCTTTATAGGCAAGAATATCTCCAATATTCTGTATTTCCTTGCCAAAGATAAAGAACAATTTTCACACTTGGTTGACCAAGTGCATTGCCTCATAAATCCTCTAGCATATTATAATCCCCTCCCACTGAAACCAAGTGGAGGAAATAGAAATCCAGACACCAACACATTTGTGCTTGCTGCTTGTACTCCAACAAACTTCTTTGTCACCTGGGTCTGTGGCAGATTAAAGAAGGCTTCAAATTTTCTGACACTCCTCCCATCAAGAGATCAGAGCTATGTCTGCACCTCTTGAATTTGAGTAAGTTCTGTGACTGCTTTGACCAAAGCACGTGGCAGAAGTAATGCAGTGGCAGTTTCTGAGCCCAGGTTATAATAGATGGACAGCTTCCAGTGTATCTCTCTTAGAAGAGTCACTCTAAACCACCATGTAAAAAAGCCAGCCACCTTAATGACCAAATGGTAAGGCCCCAGACAGTGCTGAGAATAACAGCCCAATTGAGCTTAGCCCTCCAGCCAAACCTACTAAGCCCCCTTGCATGTGAGCAAAGACTCCAGCTAAAATCAGCAGCCAGCTGTAAACATTAAGTAATCTCAGTCAGCACCACGTGGAGCAAAAGAATGCTCAACCAGATTTCCCTAAATTCTAATCCACAAGGTCACGTGATATGTAAAATGGTTACTGTCTTGAACCACAGAGTTTTGGGGTAATTTGTTATGCAGTAAAAGATAAAAGAACAAGGTCTGTATGGCACACCCAAAGGAGCACCACTGATGCACAAATAGATGAAACCCATTTGTTCCTCAATGAGGAATATACTGTTCCTTAAAATATAGTATCACCCCCATTTTACAGATAAGAAAAAATAATAACAATGTTGAATTAATATAGTATGATGGTTGAGTGTGAGGTTCAGAATCAGAGGGTCTGGTATGAAAGTCCACCTCTATCATCAGTTGTAAAACCTTCTCAACTTCAGATAATGTCCAAATGAACATGTTACACTGCATTATAGAACATTAAAAGCAGGAGGGATTTTAGGACCATCTAGTTCAGTGGTTTTCAGACTGTGTTCCTGGGAATCCCCTCCAAAGGACAGAACATAAGAGAATGGAGCTCAACCTCATCCCACTCTCTTGACCAGAGCAGCTACTACCTCTTTATCTGTTCTACATATTAAACTTCCAGATAGAATTTTCTTCAAAAACTGTTGCTGCTAAAATCAAACAAAGTAAAATCAAATACACACATATATTCGAAGACCTCAAACTAGTCCAAACTCCTCATTACAAAGATGAGGAAGACATCCAGGAACACAACTTCTGCCTGCAAACTTCCTTCCCACTCTCTCTATAAACTCCTGCTATCCTTCAGTTCTTGGACTGGACCTCAGTTTTTCCAGAAAGACTTCTTCCACTTTGGATGTCCACAGTGATCCTTCCTGTCTTTCCCAACTTCTTTCTCAAAGTACTCACTGCCACATTTCATCAATTCCAAGATATATATTTTGCATATTTTAATATTTCTGAAATCAGGATACATCATATAATACAAAAGATCTCACAATTGTTGCCAGTCAGGTGGCAGTCATGGCACAATTGTGTGAAAACCTTCTGCTGGTTGCTTCTGGTAAGTTCAAAAAAGCATCAAAGCATCAGAGAGTCATTGAAATGCAGGTTCTTTGTAATAGAATTGCATGTTTAAATGTTAATCTTCCCTACTGGACTAGAAGCCACAAAAATAAGAACCATGTTGTTATGGATTGAATTGTGTCCCTTAAATAGACATGTTTGAATACTAACCTCCAGCCTTGTAAATCTAAACTTAGTAAATAGGATCTTTGAAGATGTTATTAGTTAAGATGAGACCAAACTAGATTAGAGTCCAATATGACTGTTGTCCTTATAAGGAGAGGAAATTTGGACACGGGGGGGTGGGGAGGAGGGACAGCCATATAATGGAGGCAGAGTTTATATTATGCTGCCTCAAACTAAAAAATGTCATGGATTGTTAGCCACCCAGCAGAAACCAGGGAAGAGGCATGGAATGGATTCTCCCCTTTAAGAGGAACCATGGCTCTGCCAACACCTTGGTTTTGGACTTCTAATCAGTTTGTCTTCAGTGATTTGTCATTTTGTACTATTGTTGCATTGAGATGGAGTGCTGACACAGAGGCAAAAATAGATGTTTTTTCAGAATGTTCATATCCTTTGATTTAGCAATTCAACTTCTAGAATGGAATCTTAAGAAGAAAATGTTTTTTTAATTAAAACATCATTCTCTATATATAAACTGGCTCAAAGGCGCTTACACTAGCCAAATTTGAGACAATATGAACTTGAGAAGGAATAATAATAGTAATGATTTATAACATACTAATTTTATAATAAAGCCATGCTTTCTTAGTGATACTCAAAAAGGTGGAAGGGGGAATCTTCTTTAGAAAATGACAGCTAATATGGAAAGATTGATAGTATTAGAAAATCACCATTTTGTAATTCCCAGATTATAAATTGATTTAGGCAAAGATTATCAGTAGTTGCTAATTACCATTAGTTGAAAGCCACTGGAGAAAAGACTATTCATAAGTCCCAAAGTCTCACCTCCACAGCTTACTTAATAACTATAGAGAAAAAATACCTTTGCAATGGAAAAGTCTGGCAGTCACCACCTTAAGCAGGTGATCAAACTTACTTCACCAATAGTGGGACACCTGACATTATGTGCCAATTGATATGATAGAAAAAGGAGTACAAAACATCAACAATGCAATATTCTTGACAAAATTGTTTAACTTAAATCTAGACATAAGGAAACACTCAGATATATCCAGAATGGAAAACATCCTTAAAAAAACTTTCCCAGATGTTCCATAAAAGTCAATGTCATAAAAAGAAAAAAAAAGTATTTGTGAGTTTGGAGGGTGGGAGGAAGTTCTGTTCTAGGTTTAAAGAGACTAAAGAGATATAGGTACCAAATATATTACATGAATCTTGTTTGGATCCCAGATTGAAATAAAAGCTGTAAGTGGCATTTTTTGGACAATTGGGGAAAATAATAGGATTTGTATATTAGATGATATTATTGAATTAATAATAACAAAGTATGATAATGGTGTTGTGACCATTAAGGAGAGTGGCCTTATTCTTGGAAGATGCAAGTTGACATATAAGTATTTAGGATGTAAGGATCATACATCTAAAATTCACTCTTAAATGATTCAGCAAAAGAAAGAAAAAAAAAATCTATATATTTCAAGACAGAGGATAGAGAGAAAGAAATGAGGAAAAATTTTTAAAACTTGGTAATTATAGGTAAAGGTATATAGATATTCATTGCACTTTTATCAAATTATCTATAGGTTGTAATTTTTCAAAATAAAAATTGGGGGAAATTATAAAATTTCAAAAATTTTATATACATAAGGATGGTTATGTACAAATTTTAAAGTGTAAAGATATTTGTTGTGTTATTATAATAGTGCAAAATTGAAAGTGCCTGAATGTCACAAACCAGAAAATAGATAAATTATGGTACATCAAATTAATGAAAATATATATATTGCTTCTATATAAAAATATATCTGTTAATTAATATTGTGCAAGGACATGGAAAAATTTTAATGATAAATATTAGGTAAAGAAATGTTACACACAGCTATTCCAACTACATTACAAAAGAGATGATTAGAGAAAAAGAAAGAAACAAAATTCACCAAAATGCTAAAAATAAGAGTGGGTGTAGTTTTAGTAACGATGCATTTCTCTCCCTGAAAATACATTAACATCTGAAAATATTTGCCTTCACATAGCTCTTTTCCTCTAGATCATTTTATTCATCTTTATCTGCATGCATTCTTTGGAAAAATGTTTGGAAAATAATAAATTTTATTGCCACCAAACTAGCCATTTGTACTTTAACAGCAGAAAACCAAATAATTGTTTGATATTGAAAATTTCTCCAAATTACAGTATTTATTTTGGAATGATTGTTGTACTCAATGCAGACTCAATGGATAAAATTGCTTTTTAAAAGTTCTGCTTCCAGCAATGACTAGCCAAGTTGTTTTGTACTAAACTATCCACTAAGAACAACTAGAAAAGCTAGACTAAACATAAAAAATATATTTTTGAGATATCAAATAAATACAGGTCAGTGAAATTTTGGAAGAAAGTTTAGAGAGGTGAGCCTGGCATTTGGAACTGCTTTTTCCTTACAGGACATGGACAATTTTAAAAGCAGCAGCTAAAGGTCTAAGACGCTGAGTACAGCTTTGGGCAGACTATAGGGTCGACAGGGACAAAATTTGGCATCCAAGGCTTCACTATGTAAGAGAGGCCCTGGCAAACACCCAGGGCTTTGATTTGGAAATGCAAGGGTTGCATCCTAGGAATCAAGGTGAATAAGAAATAGATCAACTCTCACAGGGACTGAAGCTTAGTTTTGAATTGTCACAGTTTCCAATTGATAAAGATTTATTTGGGATCATTAATGCCCTTAGCAGAGATTCTTAATCAGAAACAAAAGTAAATCTTTTCTGGAAGAAAATAACATTATCCATAGCCTCAAATTATTTCTACAAGCTTTCACAAATAGTGTTTGGCATTCAATAAAAAAAAAAATAACTGGGCATATGAGAACACAAACATTGATCATAAGAAAAAAAAAAAGGGAAACAGACTCCAAGTAATGGAGTTATCAGACACAATTTGAAGTATGATTCGTATGTTCAAGGCATTAGAAGACAAGGAGAATTTTGGTAGAGATTTGATGACTATAAAAAAGGAATTTAATGGATGAATTAAGAGCCGATTAGACAAAAGTGATAATAGAATTATTGAACATAAGATATGTTAAAAATTAAAAACATGCATCTAGGGTAACCACTAAAAGAATAGCAAAAACAACACTTTTTTATTACACAACCAAAAAGATGACAAAGAGGGGAAATGAAATAATAGAAATAATCAAAGAGAAGCCCCCCAAAAATGGAAAAGGAAGATAGAACAGATGGAGTATGTGACCAAAAAAAAAAAAAAATAGTAAATTGAAAGATGGTAAACTTAACCCAAAATACGTTCAACAATTACATTATATATATATACACAAATTTAATATTCTAATTAAAAGAAAAGGATTATTGGAGGCAATTTAAAAAGAAAACAATCATATGCTACCTACAAGAGACTCGCCTAAATATTCTATATAAGGAGACAGAAAGATTGAAAATAAAAGGATAGAAAAATATATGCCATGTAAACACTAAACCAAAAGAAAAACGTGGTGTTGACTTTAAGGCATTACTAGAGGCAAAAAGGGAATTTCAAAATGACAAAGTTTTCAATTCACCAAGAAAATGTATTGATTCTTATTTGTATACATCTAAAACATGGCCTCAAAATATCTAAAACTAGTAGACAACAAAATGTTTAAGAAAATGAAGTTTATTAAAATTGGTCATAAACTAATACCTTCTAAATGTTAGTGCTTTGGTAACTGTAAAACAATGAAACAAATCTTATTTAAACTATAAAAAAGAATAAAGCTGATTTCACTTTTTTATTAATATGCTGTGAGTTTACAAAACAATCATGCATAAAATAGAGGATTCCTATATAATACCCTCTTATTAACACCTGGCATTGGTGTGGTACATTTGTTACAATTGATAAAGCACATTTTTATCATTGTACTGTTAACTATAGTTCATGGTTTAACTTAGGGTTCACTGTGTAGTGCAATATCATGGAATTAAAAAAAAAAAATTCTATTACCATATATACAATCTAATATTTTTCCTTTTAACAATATTCAGATATATATTTCAATGCTGTTAAATACCTTCACAATGGTGTGCCACCATCACCACCATCCATTACCAAAACATTTCCATTGTTCTAAATAGGAACTCTGTATATTTTAAGCCTTAACTCCCTATTACTTACCACCACCTCGTCCCCTGGTAACCCATATTCTAGATTCTGACTCTTTGATTTTGCATATTCTAATTATTTCATATCAGTGAGATCGTACAATAGTTGTCCTTTTGTGTCTGACTGATTTCACAATTTTGCATCTTAAATTTGTAAACATTGTAATCCATTCCCATTACACAGGTGACTTGAAAGAAAAAAATCCACAATTTGTCAAGATCTTCAAATGCTTGCAAAAATATTATGTGCTTAATCATAATGACACCCTCCAAGAAATATCTACTATCTTTTTTTCTTCCTTTTAAAGACAAATATATGTTTGTAGCCCAGGATGCTTAGAATGAGGCCATTCTCATGAATGGAAAGAGAATGAATTTTGAGTTTCCTACTTGATATTTTTTAAGTTCTAGTTAAACATCTTTAGACAATGGCTTATGCTAATTTACCTAAAATCTTTTTTTCTCGTATGACACATGGGGATCTTAAACATGAGTGAAAATGGTAGAACTATAGGTCGACCATTATTAATAATAGCAAGCACATTTAATGATTTACTTTAATTTGTCAATTTACCCTGCAATTTCATCTCCTATTCGGTGCCTTTCCATGATGTCATATGGTCTCACAAGTACCTTTCAGGATGTGGCACTGAATCAGAATTGGCTATGAAGGACCCAGACTGGAAACTGACTAATCAGAGATGTCCTAGCAGTTTTAGGCAGGCAAATAGTAGAATCCAGGGAGGTTCAGCTAATACAAGGCAGCCAGTAAATAGATGCCTGGGCATAGTCTAGAGTCTGGACCAGAGTTTTCTGTTTGTTTGTCTGTTTTTTTGTTTATTATTATTATTATTGTAGTAATGAAATTGCTCTAATAATGATAATGAAATTGCTCTAAAAATGATTGAAGTGATGAATGCATAACTATTTGATTATACCAAATACCATTGATTGTACACTTTGGATGAATTTATGCTTTATTAATATGTATCAATAAAATTGATTTGTTGGGGAAAAA
>JAQZBX010007005.1:0-51648 GCA_029593785.1 Cabassous unicinctus
AGATCATGCTTTTTCACCCATTCTGCCAAACTATGTTTTTTGATTCAGGAGTTTAATCCTCTAGCGCTGAGTGTTATTACCATAAAGGTTTACTTACTTCAGCCATTTAGTCTTTTGGTTTTTATATGTCATCTTTCTTTTTTTGTTCTCTCTTTTCCTTTATTGCAGCTTCCTTTTCTGTACAGTTGATCTTTTGTGATGTATTTGACTGATCCCTTCCTAATTTCTCTTTCTGTATGTTTTAAAAGTACTTTCTTTGTGGTTATCCTGGGGTTTGGATTATACAACCTACTTAACAAAACCTACTAATTTGAAAAGATACCAACTTAGCTTCAATAACATACATGTTCTCTGCTCCTATGTCCCTCTGTTTCCCCTATTTATGTTGTTTTTGTCTCACATTACCACTGCATAATTTGTCTTTTCATTATCAGGAAATATGCCTTTTTCTTCTTCAATTGTATACTGATTCTTACAGGTATTAACAAATAGAATTGCATATTGTGGATACAGTACTATTGTTTTGCATTTATCCTTTTTGTTACCTTTACTGAAGATCTTCATTTCTTCACACTATAAGCCACTCTCCCCTGTCTTTTCCTTTCAACCTGAAGCACTCCCTTTAGTAATCCTTGTAGGACAAATCTTTTGTTGATGAACTCTCTGTTTCTGTTTATCTGTAAATATTTAAAACTCTCCTTCATTTTTAAAGGACAGTTTTGCCAGATAGAGGACTTTCATCTGGCTGTTTTTCTCTTCCAATACCTTAAATATATTCTACCACTGCCTTCTGGCCTCCAGGGTTTCTTATGAGAAATTCTCACTTAGATTTATTGAGGATCCCTATTATGTGACAAATTTATCTTCTCTTGCTACTCTCAGAATTCTCTATTTTTTGCATTTGACATTCTGATTAGTATGTGTCTTGGGTAGATTTATTAGGATTTATTCTGTTTTGAGTACATTGCACATCTTGTACATGTATATTTGTCTGTCATAAGAGTTGGGAAATTTTTAGCCTTTCTTTACTCAAATATTCTTTCTCCCCCTTTTCCCTTCTCTTCTCCTTCTGGGATACCCATAAGACCTATGACGTATATCTCCTACCTGATCTTGAATTTTACTTTTCTTTTTCTTCAATTCAGCATTTGTGTAGGCCTACTCCAGTCCACTCACATTTCTGGAGTTCCATGAAAATGGAATTTGTACTTTTATTAGTTTCTTCTGAGAGAAGACTTTTCCAGGGGTTGTCTTATATCACCATGTTGATGACATCTGGTGCATAGTCCTTTTAATATGCTGTTGGATTTGGTTTGCTCATATTTTATTTTGGATTTTTGCATCTATATTCATAAGGGATATTGGTATGTAATTTTCTTTTTCTGTGATATCTCTATCTGACTTTGGTGCTACAATGATAGTGGCCTCAGAATGAGTAAGGAAGTGTTCCCTATTCTTCAATATTTTGGAAGAGTTTGAGAAGGAGTGGTGTTAATTATTTTTCAGTGTGTGGTAAAATTGACCAGCGAAGCCATCTGGACCTGGGCTTTTCTTGGAGAGTTTTGATTACTGTTTCCATCTCTTCTTTTTATGGCTTGTTGATATTTTCTATGTACTCGAGTTAATTTTTGTAATTGCTGCAAGATTGGATAGTAATGTCCTCTTTTCATGTCTGATTTTTGTTTTTGGCCATTTTTAAAACTTGCTTGCTTGAAAGTCAGCAGTCATTCTTTTATGATCCCCCAGAGAAAGTGAAGCTCTCACATGGCTGCAAATTCAGATTTATGAAAATAAAAAATAAGTGTTGGCACTCACTGAGATTTTATCCTATTCCAGGCACTGTTTTAAAACCTTTACATGCATTCATAATTTAATCCTCCCAATAAGTTTATGAGAGAGGTAGCAAAATATTATCTCAAATTTGCAAATGGAGCATTTAAGTCCTTTGCCCAAGCTCTCATAGTTACATGTAGCAAGGACCACCCAGACAGTGCTGATCCTTGGTCTGACTCTAGTATCTTTGCTCGTAAACACAAATTGCTAATTTTAATGATAAGCTACTTTGTTAACTTCATATATTAGACATTTTATAATTATTATCTAAAACAAAATTTGTTGTGGTTAAATTTTGATGCTTTATTATTTGAGAGGGAAATGAAGATGTGTTTTTAATTAATCATTTTTTATGATAAATAAGCACAAACATTTATCATTAACTAAAAGCATAAAAACAAAGTACACAATTGCCAAACCAATAGGGGGAAAAAATGAATAAGAGAAAAATGAAAAAAAATCAATCAACCAAAGATGATATTTTAATAGCAGATAAACAGAAAATTGTTAAGTAAGCAGATAGATACAAGTCAAAATATATCAATAATTATAATAAATGTTGTTTGGTGCATATATGTCTGTAACCATTATACTTTCATGATGATTTGACCCTTTTTATCAATACATAGTGAACTTCTTTGTCTATTTTCACAGTTTTTTTTACTTGAATTCTATTTTTTTCCTGTTGTTTGTATAGCCACCCCCACTCTCTTTTGGTTACTATGGGTATGGAACATTTTTTTCTACCCTTTCATTTTCAACCAACTTGTTTCTTAAAATTTAAGGTAATCCTCTTGTAAAGAGCATATAGTTGGGTCATGCTTTTTTTATCCATTCTGCCAATCTCTGCTTTGAATGAAGAGTTTTACCCATTTATTATTAAAGTAACTACTTATAATGCAGGACTTACTTCTGTCATTTTGTTATTTCATTTTTTGAAAGTCTTTTGCATTTTATGTCCCACAATTATTACACTAGTGCCTACATTTGTATTTAGTTGATCTTGGAATGATCTCTTTAGAATTCCATCTCATTTCCTTCTGTGCATATTTTTTGACATTTTCTTTGCAGTTTCTATGGGGCTTAAATTTAATATCCTAAATCTATTATAATCACATTTTGTTTGAAACAGTCTATCTTCAATAGCATACACAAACTATGTTCCTATTTCCCACCATACCTCACTTGTAGATTATGTGCACATTATGTATTTATACATTAGACTTCCAAAGACATTGATATGTTGTTATATTTCAATTCATTTGCATTTATGGTCCTGTAGGAAATAAAGAGTGGAGTAACAAATTAAAAATACACTAGTATTGGCATTATATTAACCAATGTCATTACCTTTACTAGAAAGCTTTATTTCTTCATGCAGCTTCAATCTATTGCCAGGTTGTCTTTTCCTTTCAAACTTCTTTTTATCATTTATAGAGCTACTCTAGAGATGACAATCTCCCTGAGCTTTCATTCATCTAGGAATTTTTTCATCTCCCTGTCATTTTTGAAATATAAATTTGCCAGATAGACAATTCTTGGTTGGTATTCTTTTCTCTTAGTATATTAAATGTCATCCCACTGCCTTCTGCTTTCATGGTTTCTGACAAGAAATTGGCACTTAATCTTATGGAAACTCCTTTGTACACAATGCATTGTTTTCTCTTGCTTTCTTCAGAATTATCTCTATCTTTGCCATTTGGCAGTGTGATTATAATATGTCTCAGTGTAAGTCTTTCTGAGTTTTTCTTGTTTGAAGTATATTGAACTTCTTGGATATGCATATTCATATCTTTCCTTAAATTTGGAAAGTTTTCTGTCACCATTTCTTTTAATATTCTTTCTGCTCTATTATTTCTTTTTTCTTTTTCTGGTACTCCCAAATTGCACATATTGGTATGGTTGATGGTATCTCTCGCTAACTCTGTCCACTTTTCTTCATCCTTTCCCCCCCAGCTTCTCAGAATGAATAATTTCCATTTTCTTATCTTCAAATTTACTGATTCTTTCTTCTGCCAGATCCATTTGGCCACTGAGATCCTCTAGGGGATTTTAAATTTTATTTCTGTTATTGTAGTCGTAGTCCTTAGCTATGTTTGCTTCCTTTTCATGATTTCTCCACCTTTATCAATATTCTATTTGTGTTCATGTATCATTTTCCTAATTTCCTTTAGTTCTTTGAGCATATTTAGAACCATTTTTAAAAAGTCTTTTCTGCATTGTAGATTTTATTAAGTACACCAACATGGTCATACTCTGAATCTTAATCCACATCCCTGTGGCTCTGAACTGACTTTAAATAGAATTTTTGAATTTATATATTTAAATAAAGATATGACTGAATTGAATGACAGTTGGACTTAATCTAGATTAACAGAGCCTTATAAGAGGATCTGGAAGTTACAGGAACAGGAAAATACAAAATACTTCCATGTGACATGAGACAGACATACAAGCCAAGGAAGCCCAAAGACTGCTAGCATCCAGCACCAGAATACTACAGATTGGGGGAAGAAAGGAATCTTTGCTGACATCTTGATACTGGATTTCTTCTAGTCTCAAATCCTAGAAGGAAACAAACTATCAACAGCAACTCAAGAACTAGAAATTCTGAATAAACCTATAGGAAGTTGAGTGATTGAATTAGTAATCAAAAACTACCAGCAAAAGAGTGTTCAGGGCCAGAATGGTTTCACTAATGAATTCTACCAAACATTTAAAAATAATAAATACCAATTCTCCACTAACTTTCCCACAATAATAGAAGGGGAAAGAACACTTCCCTACTTATTCTGTGAGACCAATATTACCCAGATACCAAAGCCAGCCAAAAACACAAGAAAAGAAAACAACAGACAAATATCTCTTAAGCCTATCAGGACAAAATTTTCAACAAGCTATTTGCAAACCAAATCCAACAACATATAAAAGTGTCATACACCATAATGAAGTTAGATTTTTCCCAGGAAAACAATGTTTGCTTAACATCTGAAAATCAATTAATTCAATACAATGTATAAGTAAAATAAAAAGACAAAAACAAATTATTATCTCCATAAACAGAGTGAAAACATTTGAAAAATTTAACATTTTTCATGATAAAAAGACTCAACAATCTAGGATTAAAGGGAACTTCCTTAACATGATAAAGGACATTATGAAAAACCAACATCTAACATCATACTAAATAGTGAAAGATTGGAATATTTCTCCCTTAGACCAGGAACAAGACAAGGATTACTGCTCTCTTAATTTCTTCAACATTGTATTGGAGGTTCTATACAGACTAATAAGGCAAGGAAATGCCATGCCATTCAGATTGGAAAGGAAGAATTATACCTATTTCTATTGGCAGATGACATGATGTTATATAAAAGAAATGAGAAGAAATCCATGAAAAACTATGAGAACTAATAAATTATTGCAACAAAGTTGCAAGATATGTGATCAATATACAAAACCAAAAGTATATGCTTGCAATGAACAATTCAAAATGAAATTAAGAAAACAATTCCATTTAAAACAGCATCAAAAAATTAAAGCTTAGTTATAAATTTAAGAAAAATGAAAAGCTTATGCTCTGAAAACTTCAAAACATTTTAGAATAAATGAAAGAAGAAATAAAGATATGGAAAGACATCCCATGTTCATGGATAGGGATATTTAATATTGTTAATTTGGCAATACTACCCAAATTAATCTACAGATTCCATGCAATCATCAGAATCACAGCTATATTTCCTTTAATTGAAAACTGATACTAAAATTCATGTGGAAACTCAAGAGATTCAGAAAAGTCAAAAGAAATTTAAAAAGAACAAATTTGGAGGATTACATTTGCCCATTTAAACTTATTTCAAAACAACATTAATCAAGAAAGTGTGGTACTAGAATGGAATTGAAAGTCCAGGAAAAAACTTATGTATCTACATTGAAATGAATTTCAATAACATTACCAAGATCATTCAGTGGGGTAAAAATAGTCATTTCATCAAATGGTTCTGGAACAACTGGATATCCACATACAAAAGAGTTAAGGTAGAAATATATTTAACCAAAAATTCAAAACTTACATCTAAATAGATCAATAACTTAAATTGAAAAGCTAAATTATAAAGCTCATAGAAGAAAACATAGGTAACTTTTTGTGAACTTGGATTTGGCAATGGTTTCTATAAAACACCAAAATCACAAGCAACAATAGAATAGGTAAATTACACTTAATCAAATTTGAAGAGTTTTGTGCTTCAAAGATCACTATCCAATAAATGAAAAGACAATATAAAATAATGGGAGAAAACATTTGCAAATTATATTTGATAAGGGTCTAGTATCCAGAGTATATAAAAAAACTCTTACAACTCAATAATTAAAAGAAAAATAGCCAATTACGAAATAGGCAAAGGTTTTGAATAGATATTTTTCAAAAGAATATATACATATGACCAAAAAGCACATGAATACATGCCCTACATCATTAGTAATCAGGAAAATGCAAACCAAAACCACAATATGATACCATTTCACACCCACTAGGATGGATATATTCAAAAGTACACATAATAATGTGTTGTTGATGATGCAGAGAAAGCAAAACCCTCAAACACTGCTTTGGGAATATAAAATGGTGCAGCTATTTTGAAACTCAGTCTGGCAGTTACCAAAATGATAAAACACAGAATTACTATTTGACCAAGCAATCCCATGCCTAGGTATATAACCAAGATAGTTGAAGATATATGCCCATGCAAAAATGTATACAGAAAATTTCATAGCAGCATTATTCATGAGATCTAAAAGTGAAAATAATCCACATGTCACTTGAGGAATATATAAATAAAATGTGGTACATGCATACAATGTACTATCATACAGACATAAAAGGAACAACATTCTGAATAACACTATAACATGAATGAACCCTGAAGATATTATGCTAAGGGAAAGAAGCCAGTCACAAAAGACCATATATTATATGATCAATTTACATGAAATAGGCAGAATAGGCAATCTGTGGAGATAGATGGTAGATTAATGGTTAACCAGGGCAGAGAGAGTGGGAATGGGAGCTTGGGGACTGATGTTAAAGGTACAGGCTTTCTTTTGGGAGTGATACAAAAGTTCTAAAATTGATAGTGGTGATGATTGCACAACTCTGTGGATATAGTAAAAAGCACCAACTTGTCTGTTTTAAGTAAATGAATTGTATGTGAATTATATCTCAATAAAGCTGTTTAAGAAAGAATTTTTCTCTGATTCCTCTCCAAAATCAACCCTCTAGCAAGTACTATTTACCCCTCCTTCAACATATATCCCAAATAGTACCACTTTCTCTGATTTGCACTTATGTCTTCTTTGTCAAATTCATTGCCATCTCTAGCCTGGACTGCTGAAATACTATTTTCATTGGTCCCTCCATTTCCATACTTGTTGCCTTATTGCCCAATGTATATTTTTCATTCAGAAGCCAGAGTCACATTTTAAAAATGAAAATCCAACCAAGGCCTTCTGTACTCAAATCCCTTCATTAGCTCCCGGTGATTTTCAGAATAAATCCTTTCCTTTCAAATGGTCTATAAAACTCTATATGGTTCTTGCCTCTCCTTTAGTACTCATCTCAATGTCTGCTTTAGACTTTTTCCATTTCTTAAATACAGTGATTTTATTAAACACACAGACTTATGCTTATTGTTCCTTTTGCATGCTCTTTGGCCAGATCATATCATGGTTTGTTCATGGTGCCATTTAACTTTCTAAAAAATAAAACAAAACAAACACATTACCTCCTCAGAGAGCTCATCCCTGACCACTACTGTTGAAATAGCATCTTTCCCCCTTGTCCTCCCCAGTCCCCTCAATAGAAACTCAATATACCCATCACATTATGGGGGTCTTCTATGGCCACCTTATCTAAAACAATCACATTCCCTCCATCACTTTTTTTCACTTTACACTGTTTTATTATTTTTAAAATCACATTTGTTTGCTTTTTTTATTTTCTGAATACTTCACTAAAATATAAGCTCCATTAGTTCAAGAATTTACATCTGTTTGAGTCATCTCTGCATTTTTAGTGACTAAATTCTTCCAACCATTAGAGATGTTCAAGAGTTATTTCTTGAATAGATTCAATAATGCTAGTTTTCATCTCAATAAACATTTCAAGAACTAAGAAGCAAAAGTAGTTCCTTTTTCATCTAAATAAATACTTCGTATATTCCACTTAAATTTATTCTTTGGCACAATATCTCTTCTAATAAGGTGGTACTTACAGTTTGTGGCTTCTCTCATGTTCCATTCTAGTTGCTCTCTTTTCTCACCCTCTTTGTAACAGTACATGCTTTAACTTATAATTTGAAATAATTAATGTATATTTACCTGAGTTACATATTGATATGAGTTGTATTTCAATCACCTTACAAATATTTGAATGTTGAGTATGCAGCTAGTGTGTATGTTCACATTTGTTTGGAAACTTTTAAGTGAGGTTTGAGTAAACAACTGTGCACTCCAAAGAAAAGATTCACATAAATTAACCTATATGCTTCACCATGAACAAAAAAGTGAACTTGCATTACAATTTTGCTATTAAATTTAGGGACTCCATAAAGAGAAGTAAGTTCCGAATATACCTCTTAAGTTGTTCTCTTCTTACAAGGAATATTCTGATTTCATTGTCTAATATTTTTCACTGCTTGTATATTTAATGTAGTCTTCTTGGATCATTTACATAAACTATGGAACATTATTAATTTAATTACTTTTAACATGTTTAAGAAAATGTGCTAGATATTCTCCAATTACCTTTCTACATCAACAGGACTTCTTTGCCCTCCGATTCAAGTTCAGCGCATCCCACTGGAAACACTAGCAGAAGAGCAGAAGGTGAGAAAAGAGAGAGGTCTCAATAGTCCTTCCCTGAAGATGGTTTGGCCATTAATATGTTTTCTCTCCTATAGCCACAGTTCCTGTTGAGTGTAACTGACACCTCTGTTTCCTAATACCTCGTCTTTCCCCTTCTCTTTTCAACATTGGGGAGGTAATGGCTTACCAATATTACTAGTCCTTGGGTGATTCAGCATCTTTGGTCAATTTCCCTTAACCCTGACTACACCTTTATAAATAATTTCTTCATTAAATTTTCTTTAAATACCCCTTTTGACTGTGCCACTTTTTTTCCTGCTAGGCCACTGACTGATACAGAAACCCAAAGAAAACAGATTTTCTTTACATAGAAATAAAAACAAGGTTGGCGAATAAATATTGGGTTTTCTAAATCAATACATACAATTTCAATGGACAAATGACTGTCTAATTAATTGCTCATAAAGGTAAGTGGTTTTTTATATAAATACAATAAGCAATATTTTCTAAGGTCCACCTTTTTCCCTATACATATCTTTCTAATATGGAGTTTATGTTCTT
This sequence comes from Cabassous unicinctus, assembly GCA_029593785.1. NCBI lineage: Eukaryota > Metazoa > Chordata > Mammalia > Cingulata > Chlamyphoridae > Cabassous > Cabassous unicinctus. Next base: position 9,259 of record JAQZBX010007005.1, read on the forward strand.
ACTTTCTTTGGACTCCTGAAGCTTTCTTGATAGCTTGAATATTTAAACATACTCAATTTGTATTTACCATTTCCCCCTTTTGGTAAGGTCTTTTCAAGATGCATTGCTAGTTGGCACTTGGTAATAATCCCTCAGTGCCAAGGAGGCTCGCCCCTGGGAGTCATGTCCCATGCCAGGGGAAAGGTAGTGTGTTTATATGCTAAGTTTGGTTTAGAGAGAGGCCACATTTGAGCAACAAGGAGGCTTTCAGTAGGTAACTCTTAAGCTGTATATAATACTAGGCTAAATTTCAGTTTCACTAGAAAAGGTTCATAAGTACAATCATCAATACCAAGGGCCTGGCATAATGATCTGTCTTCCTTCACTAGGTACTGCCCTTGCACTCAGGGGCTTCTTGCTGTCCTATTAGAGAATGTAGCAGAACTCCCCAGGAGGTAATTCAATATTCTTTCGGCTATTGTGTGGATCTCCACCCATCGAGATAATGCCCCATGGACATTTGAACATATTCATATGCCTTAGAGGGATGCCCCAGGTGAACCCCTTCCCATGCATTCCATCACTGACACCCTGCACCAGTGATCTTCCCCTGCCACTACTGTGACCCTTCTGTGATCCAAAACCTCTCCAAAAATGAAGCCAAGAAAATAACCATGTAAAATTAATAAGAAAATGAAATAATTTTAAACTTAACCAATAAACTACAAAAATTTTTTAAATTAGAAATAATAAAAAAGTTAAAAATTTTTTAGACCTTGTGTCTTTCATCACTGTAAGATCTGATGTCCTTTATGTACAGTGACAGTTTCTTACATATATTTCCCCAGTGTCTTACTTTTTTCATTTTCTTTTCAGAGAAGCTTTACCAAGTGCTAACTAGCTATGTATCTGGAAAAAGACCTTGACCAAAAGTAAATACCAGTATTTACTTGGTATATACCAATATATACCAATATAAATATTGGTAAATACCAATATTTACTTGACCAATAGTAAATACAAATGAATTTTTATGGCTAAGAGATTTCAAAGTGAGTCAGGAGGTCATTCCAGAGATTACGCTAATGCAATTCTCAGCAGGATCTCACTGACAGCCACAGCAAACAGTGCTTCAAATTGGGAGCTCCTGAGGGCTCTAGAGACATCCAGAAACTATAAGCAGAGCAGAGAGCTCAGGAATTCAGCACCCTGTCAGTGGCCTTACTTTGGAATTTAGACTCATTTATAGGTTCTCTACACCTGGCTCTTCTGCTCATTTTACTTGAACCTATTAGCACTATATTTGATAAATATATGTCCCAGAGACTTAAATCTTTGATCCGTCCATGTGTCAGTTGAGCCCTGAATTTCAATAGAGTTGCAACACCTTACTCTCCAGTTCATTGGACTCACCCAAGACAACCAACAAGGAGATGAAGATGGACAATGCCCTTCCCAAGGAACAGAGAGTGTCTGCAACTGCAAGCAAGATAGTTCCATCTGTCTGGCCCATGGGATCTAAGCTCCTCCTCAATCAGAAGCAGAGTGGGCATCACCATCCCCAAATCCTCAAGATTGGAGAATGAACAATGGACTAAAGTCGACTTATTATTATTCTACTATAGACTTATTATTATTCTAGCAATGGAAGAAATTTTATCATTGATATAAAGGCAGTGGCCACCAGTGTTATGAGGGGAGGGATAGGGAAGAATAGGTTTAATATGGGGGCATTTTCAGGACATTGGAGTTGTCCTGCATGACATTGCAGTGACGGATACAGGCCATTGTATATTTTGTCATAACCTACAAAATTGTGCAGGGAAGAGTATAAACTATAATGTAAATGGTAATCCATAGTTAGTAGCAATGCTTCACTATGTATTCATCAATTATAACAAATGTACTACACTGATGAGGGATGTTGTTGATGTAGAAAAGTGTGGGAGGGGGAAGGAGGGAGGCATATGAAATCCCTTATATTTTTTATGTAACATTTATGTAATCTAAAACTTCTTTAAAAATAAGAAAATATTAAAAAAATACTCAAGAATAATTATAAATAGTTAATATACCACTCAAACTAATCCTTTGAATATACTGGTAAGATTTAGGGTGAGGATATGGCAAAGTCATTTATTAAATATTTGGGTTAAATTCTGATATGATTCTATTTTGTAAATTGTGTGTCTGTAGAGATAACTTGATTTTGTTACAAAATTATTTTCAAAATGGATTACCATGGTTTTTATTTCCTGATTTTCCATTAGTTTTTAGAGTTAAGCTTGGCTGTGCTATTCTTTTGTCACTCCCATACTTCTCTCCCAGAATAGGTATTGAAAAAGTTTTTTTTTTTCTTTTTTTTACTATCATCTAAAGTAACATGCCCTACATTGTTATCATCCAATTGTACTTTCTAATTTTTTCCACATATTGTTCTTTTTTATTGATTAGTATGCTTTATTTCTTCCAAGAGTATTTCATAATTCAAAGCAGTCTTTGTCACTAGGTTATCCATTGTAGTTAGTAAATATGCAACACACTTTAAACACCAGGCTAGTTTTCCCTCACGAGCATATCTCCAATTGCCTCTCTCTGAAACCAGCTGGTTGGTGTTCACAGTTTGAAAACAAATTGATGAGATGAAGTGTAATATAATTGGGATATTTGCAAAAATTGCACTGCAAATTCTAAAATATTTTTATCATTTATTGAGTGCAGGTATTAAATTAAAATTTCTAAGATTTGAAAATATATTTCCAAAGTGTTCAGTTTGGATAGTTCTGCCTATCATGATACTGGCTAGGCTGGTCCTCGTTCGGGTAAAAGTTTGGGATGCTTCACAGAGTAAGAGTGGAGACCTGGGATGCTGGTGATTCACACGTCTTCTATTTGTTGGCAAAGTGGAGAGCATGCCCACTCCCTTTAAAAGCACCTCCACTTACATCCCATCGGCTGAACTAAAGCACACCTTGCTGCAAGGGAAACCTGACTTGAGCAGGGCAGCCATATGCCTAGCTAAAACTTGGGGAGTTGATTACTAAAAAATTGTATATAATAGGCTAGGAATGGCCATAGAGGTGGTACAACTATCAGTCTCTGTCACCTCACATGAGTATCTTTACTTCAGAAATCAATCTTGATCATTCCTCAGGCTTCCAATCCTCCCCCCACCCCGCCACATACAAATCAGTTTCTATGCATTTTTCTTATGTTTCTATTGCTGATGAAACTTGGGTTCCATATTGTTTAGGATTCTTCCCCCTAATTACAATCTTGCCATTTTACCTAAAATAATGATTCTGATTGATCCCTTTGCCTATAAATGAAGTAGGGAAAATTAAACAGAAGCAGAAACGCCTTAGGTTTGAGTCACATTTTGTAGAAACACAGCAGTTTGTAAAACAAAATTTCTAGGGACTACAGAATAATGTCAGTAATCAATGACTTAAAATCAAGTCACCTATATAAGGAATACTTGCTGAAAGCATACTGATTGAGTGAAAAGGTTTTCTTCAGAAATTTCTAGTTTGGTAAGCTTAACAGTGAAAAAAAACAAACCAGAAAATGGTAATTTTCTGATGTTTTTGTTTAGTAAATTATTATGTTCTTATTTACTAAATGTTTGCAATTAAAAGGGTGCTAAATGCCAAGCTGGAAAAGAACACTGCTGTATCTACTGTTAATTGTGGTCTGCTTGATAATTAATACCAGGTAATCTTATCTGTTTCTTTCTCAATAACTCATGATTTGCAAGATTTGAAACAACTCTTTATTTTATGTAACTAAATTTCTAATTTTCTTTCCATAATATGTATAGTGTGGAAAGAAATATGACATTCAGATATTAAAAAGCTTTATCTCTTAGCATTGCTTTTCATAAATATTACCGGTATAATAATTGTGAATAAATTGCATATGATATTTGAACTTTTATTCCAAAAGTACTATCCAAGACTATGCTTCATACCATTAGTGGTTTCACCTGATTGTACTTTTCTTTTCATGCAAGCCTTCATCTTCACTCATTTGATAAGAATAAAATTGATGTAAGTGAAGTAGTGTTTCAATATTATCCTAATGTCATTCCAGCATAGAGTAAAATATTGTTCAGCTATAAACTACTGCAACAAAGAGGGCTAGGTAGCCTTCATGGAGTACAAATTTGCATTTAGGATACAATTTTCATATTCAAAATTGAATTATCAAGGAGAGAAAACGGAAAGAATTTAATAGAATATGAATCAATGCCATATTCCCTAAGATACTATGCTCCAAAAATTATGCATATATATGTGTGTATGTCTGAATATAATGAAAGGAATCATAAAATCACTGTAATATAAATTGTGGCTATAATGGAAGAAATAATGCTTTCCTTCTCCCCAAGATATTTCTGTGGAAGACTATATACTATAGACTCTCAAATTTTTCTTCTATATTACTATTCTTAATTCAAGTTTTAATGCATTTGCATGATGCAAAAGTTAAATTATATAAGTATAACAGAGAAGCATCACTTTTATCCCTGCTCTATACATCACATATCCCTATCATCCTGGATTATGGTGTTTTTTTCTGGGCATTCTTTAGGGCTAATTGCTCAGGAGAATTTAAAATGTGAACAGAGTTAGAGCACTCTTTTTTTTTTTTTTTAAAGATTTATTTTATTTATTTATTTATCCCCCCCCTTGCTGCTTGTGTTTGCTGTGTCCATTTGCTGTGTGTTTTTTCTGTGTCTGCTTATCTCCCCCTTGCTGTGAGGTCCTGCTGCATCAGCCCACTGCGTCGCGCGGGCCGGCCTGCCCTCACAAGGAGGCCTGGGGAAGCGAACCCGGGGCCTCCCATATGGTAAACAGGAGCTCTATCCATTGAGCCACACCCGCTTCCCTAGAGCACTCTTTTTAGACAAGATTTGAAACTATTAACAAGTCTAGAGTAATCTTAGTTAGAATTAGAGTATGATATAGAGAACAGAGGATGTGAGCCCCACACATTTTGGTCACATTATACTGGAGTGTTCAGTTATGTTTTGGGCTCTGAGGGTTAATAAGAATGTTGACATAGCTGGAAAGGATCAGAAAAGAATAATCAAAATGGTAAAGAAATATTTCTTTTTCTGACCAAGATGTAATAATTGGGATCATACTTACCCTACCCCAAACATCTGGAAACAAAACAAAACAAATAAAATGAACTATATAACTAAAGATTTAAAGACATTGGACATCTAGCAATTAAGTAAAGTGATCTTTCAAAGGAACAAACAAAGTGAGCCTTGCTTCAGGTTACGGCCTTAAGAGAGTTTCCAGGCTTTGTTGCATAGTGGGGGAACCAGGTGGAACACAACCAACTCTCTGAATTGTGGAGATGGAGAAGAGAGTCCAGGGAGAACATCATGAAAGTGTACCAAAGAGGAGAAAGCCACACAGACGAAGAACCCCAGAGATATCCTGAGGGTTCCCCTTAAATATTCCACATGCATATGAAAAAAACTACCCTAAACTAGGGAAATATAGTTTATTCACTATTCACTATTGAGGGAAATATAGAGAAATATAGTTTATTCACTATTCACTATTCACTAGTGAATAAACTAAATATAGTGTGTCTGAGATTCACATAGAGTTGGAAATAGTGCCTGCTACTTCTGGGGGAAAAAATTAACAAACAATACAACTCATGTTTTAGTTTCCTGGCTGCTAAAACAAATACCAGACAAGGAGTTGGCTTAAACAATGGGAATTGATTGGCTCACAAATTGAGGCTAGAAGAAGCCCCAAATCAAGGCATGATCAAGGCAATGTTCCTCCCAGCAGACTGTTGTTCTGGGGCTGGCTACTGGTAATCCTTGGTTCTTGGCTTTTTTTGTCACATGGTGTAACCGTTGGGGAATTTGATGTAATTATGAATTCCAAAAATATAATTGGATCATGCTTGTAATCTGATCTGTTAATCTGGGCATGATTAAGTTATGATTAGGGCGTTGACTGGGCCACATCAGTAGGGCGTTGAGCCCCACCCCTTGGTGGGTGGGGAATCGAATATAAAAGGCAAGGCAGAGAACAGAGTAGAAGCAGTCTTTTGAGAAGCAGTTTGATGTTGGAAAGAAGGCCCAGGAGAAGAGAAGCAAGCCGTTCACCTGATCATCTACAGCTGACCTTGTGGAGGAAACAGGAGCTAAGCCCGGAGAGAAACGCAGCCCCGGGAAGAGAGGAACCCCAGAAGCCTGAGCCCTGGCAAATGCCGGCAGCTGTCTTGCTCTAACACGTGGCAATGGACTGTGGTGAGAGAAGAAACTTAACGCTTTATGGCCTGGTATCTGTGGACTTCCACCCCAAATAAATACCCTTTATAAAGACCAACCCATTCTTGGTATTTCACATTAGCACCCCTTTTGGCTGACTAATACACATGGCAATGCAGATGGTGACCTCTCCTGGCTTCTCGTTTTTCTTCCAGTTTCCATTGACTTCCAGCTTCTAGCTGCTCTGTGGCTTGTGCATGCATGCTCACTCTCTCGCTCGCTCTCTCTCTCCTTCCCTATAAGGCCTTCAGCAATGAATTAAGTTCCATACAAATTCAGTTGGGCCACACCTTAACTGATGTAACCTTTTCAAAATAATTATAATGGGTTCACACCCACAGGAATGGGTTTAGATTAAGAAGACGTTTTTCTGGGTTGCATAACTCCAAGCCACCTCAACTCATAATTCACGGGGCATTGGTAGAATATGCAGGAAAGTCTTGAATCATAATTCAAAAGGAGATTGATTAGCTCTAGGCTGAGCTCTGCTGCAGAGCAAACATAAAACACAGAAAGGTCAATCTGTGCCCAATTAGCTTAAATGTAGCCCAAAATAAATTTCAAGAATATTTATAGAAATTAAATAATACCTAGCAGTCAAAAAATATAGGATATTTTACATCAAACATCAAAAAATTACTAGGCATACAAAGAAACCGAAAAGCATGGGCTATAAGAGGACAATAATCAACAATTAATCAAAAATTACCCAGAACTAAAACAGATGTTTAAATGAGCAGAAATGGACATTAGAAAACTATTACAACTGTATCCTCTATGTTCAAAACATTAGCTAAAGATAAATAAGATACAATATAAAGTACATAAAAAAGAACCAGATCAAACTTCTAAAGATGAAAACTACAAGGTTGGAGATGAAAAATACACCAGATGGGATAAACAGCAGATTAGACAATGCAGGAAAATAGATAAGTGAACTTGAAAATATAGCAATAGAAGTGGTCGATAATGAAACTAGAAAATAGTTTAAGAAATGAAAAGAACATCAGTGATTTTTTAAACCACTTCACATGGGTTAATAAACCTATAGTTGGAGTCCCTGAAGGAGAGGAGAAGGGGCATTGAAAACAGAAAATAATTTTTGAAGAAATAATGGAAAAATATTTTGTAAATTTGATGCAAACTATAAGCCCTCATTTCACTAAATCTAAAGCATACACACACATACAAAAAACTGAGTAAAAACCATGAAAAATTACAACATAATCAAATTGCTCAAAACTAGTGATGGAATGCAAATCTTAAAAGCTGTCATCAGTAAGACACATTACATAATGAGGAGTAACAAAGATAAGCATGGCAGCAGATTTCTCACTGGAAACTTTTCAAGGGATAAGTCAGGAAAATAACATCTTTAACGTACAAAAACAAAACAAACAGCCAAATTGAAGATCTAAAATTATATACCTAGTGAAGATATCTTTTTTTTAAAAAGTGAAATAAAGACAACATTAGACATAAAAAACTGAAGAATTTATAACCAGCAATTTGTACTATAAGAAATGTTAAAGGAAATTCCTCAGGGAGAAGGCAAGTGATATCAGGTAGAAATGTGGATTTATACAATGGAATTAAGAGAAATGGAAAAGAAAACTATATGGGTAAATATACTTTTCTTATTACTTAAACCTCTTTAAAATATAATTTATTATTTATACAAAAATAATAGCAATTTAGTGTGGAATTTATAACTTATGTGCATAAAATGTATGATTACAGTAGCCCTAAAACTAGAAAGAGAGAAATGAAAGTAGTCTATTGCAAGGTCCTATTGGAGCGCTATAATATTATTTATAGGTAGGCTGTGATAAATTAAGAATGTATATTATAAACACTAAAGAAACAACTAAAAAAGTGAAAGGAATAAAGCAATAAAGAGATAAGATGGAATAATACAAAATACTCCACTAATCCAAAAGAAAACAGATTTTGCTAGGATTGCATTGAAAAAAACAACAACAACCATATATATATATCTCAGTTTGGGGAGAATAATTAACTATATCTTAACAATAATGAGTTTTCTGACATATGAAGATAGTGTATCTTATCATTTACTCAGATCTTTGATTTTCTGCTTTAGCAATATGATCTTTACAGCATGCAGAACTTGCATGTATTCAGTTAAAATAAATTCAAGTACTTCATGCATTTCGGTTCTGTTATGAATATTTTAAATTTGAATTTTCAATAATACATCACTAGTATAAGGATACTCAGTTGATTTTTGTATATTGATATTATATCCTGCAAACTTGCTAAAATCACTACTTTTAGTAGCTTTTAGATTTTTGAGATTTTCTAGGTAGAGAATCACATTGTCTGAAAAGAGTAACCCTTTATTTATTAATTTACAAACCATATGCTATTTATTTCTTTTTCTTATTTTATTGTTCCGGCTAAGAGCACTATGATCTTCAATCAGATTAGTGAGAGAATACATTCTTGCTTTCTTTTCTTCAATCTAGGGAGAAAACACTCAGGCTTTTAACATTAAAAATGATGTTAGTTTTAGAATTTTTGTAAATGCATGTATCAGGTAGAGGAAGTTCCCTTTTATTTCTATTTTAATGAAAGTTTTTATAATAAATGGAATTTGAATACTTTCAAATGTTTTTTCTCTATTTACTGAGATGATAACAAGCTTTTTACTTATAGTGTTAATATGGTGAATTATATTGACTGATTTTCAAATGCTGAAACAGTCTTGAATTCCTGAGATAAACACTATACATATATATATATGGTCTGATTTGCTCATAATTATTTCATTCATTGAATATTTATTTTGGAAGTTCTTTGTTCATGAAGGACATTGGCTTGTAGTTTTATATTTCTGTAATATGGTCTCATTTTGGTACACAATAATACTGGCCTCGTAGTAAGATGGTAACTATTCCCTCCACGTCAGTTTTCAGGAACAAGTAGTGTAGAATTGGTATTATTTCCTAATTACATATCTCATAGAATTGTCCATTAAGCCAGTAAAGCCATCTGGACCTGAAGTTTTCATTGGGGAATATTTTTAACAGCTCTGTTGATGACTAATTTATCTAATATTAAATACTTTCATTTAAAATATACAACTCAATGACTCTAAGTAAATGTTAAAGAGTTGTAAAACCATTATCACAATCCAATTGTAGATCATTTCTGTCACCCTCAAAATGTGCCTACTGTCCATTTTCAGTCAATTCTTGTCACTTTGTCCCTCCCTGTCAAACACTAAGTTATTTTCTGCCATTATGTATTTACCTTTTCTGGATATTTCATATAAATGGAACTTTACAATATATGATCTGTTGCAGTTGGCTTTTTTCACTTAGTATATTGGCACAGCATGTAAGTAGTCCAACTTTTATTTCTGAATACATTGCATCATATGGATTTATCACATTTTGTTTTATTAATTTACCCATTAATGGATTATTGCATTATTCTGAATTTGGGGCTATTTAGAATATTTCTGCTGTGAACATTCATGTATAAATCTGTGTGTGTACATAGGTTTCCATTTCTCTTTGGTAGAAACCTAAGAGTGGAATTGCAAGTCATATGGTAATTTGTGTTTAATTATCTAAGAAAGTAACAAATTGTCTTTCAAATTGGCTGAAAAATTTGGCATTCTCATCTATATCCTCTACAACTTTGTTCAGCCTTGTTATCATCTTTCTTTAGCGTTACAGTAATTCTAAGGGATTTGAAGTGGTATATTATTGTGGTTTTAATTTGCATTTCCCTAATGACTAATATTGCTGACCATTTTATCATGTGCATATTACCCATTCATATTTGTGTGTGTGAAATGTCTATTAAAATATGTTGCCCATTTATAAATTGGGTTATTATTCTATTGAATTATAAAAATTCAACAGGAAATTCCTTTAAAATATAGGACTATATGGTTTATCTATTTCATCTTGAGTGAGTTTGGGTTGTTTTTATCTTTCAATATATGCATTGATTTCTAAGTTATCTAATACATAGGGACAAAGTTGTTCATTATATTTTCTAATAACTTTTTAATGTCTGTAGAATTATTTCTGATATTGTTAATTCAATGTGAGTGCATGTGTGTATTATTTTTTTTCACTATTCCAATGATCTTTAGCATCTAAATACATGCCAAGCATAAACTAGGCATCTGTAATAGGCAAAATAATGCTCGCCCTAAAAGTGCATGTCCTAATTTCTGGAACCTGTGGATATATTACCTTTCATGTCAAAAGGGATTTTGCATAAGGGATTAAGTTAAGGATCATGAAATTTGGAGATTATTGTGAGCCTAACATAATCATAATCATCATTATAAGGGGGAGGCAAGAGATCAGAGTCAGAGAAGACTTGAAGACATTAAGCTGCTGGCTTTGAATATAGAGGAAGGAGCCATGAGCCAAGGAATGCAGGTGACCACCAGAAGCTGGAAAAGAAAGGGAACAAATTCCTCCTTAGAGCATCCGGAAGGAACACATCCTTGCCAACACTTTAATTTGAGCCCAGTAAAACCCATTTTGGACTTCTGACCACATGAACTTTAGGATAGTAAATTTGCATTGTTTTAAGCCACTGTTTGTGGTAATTTGTTATAGCAGCAATAGTAACTATTACAGGACACAATAACTATTTGTTAAGGAAATTTAAAAATTACCTTGAGGCAAACTATGTATTTGAAGAGGGGAAAATTCTCTTTTTTTCTACATTCTTTTTTTCCAAAATTGAGAGCCCTATAATTCTGATTCTTGATAACACTAAATCTATAAATAAATTGTTCTCTAATATTGTTTACTTCTTTTATTTCTCATTTATATTAGCTTATCTGAAGTGCAGTATATTCATATGCAACTAAAATATGATTAGAACACTTATATTGAGAGTTTGGTTTTTTTTTCTTCCTTTTTTTTGAGAATTAGAAAGTAAATATTCTAGCACACTGCCTGCAACTAGCAATTTTCAATACATGGTAGTTGTTATGAATACAATTTTTTTTCTTCCATTACCTTCATATCCTTCTCTTCTCACACATCTTTCTCCTCCTAAATTTGTGTAAACTAAGAGTTGGCAAAATCCTTTAAAGCAGCTTGCGACTCTAATTTAAGAATATTTATAAGCCATGTCAGACAATAGTAGATTTTCAGATTGCAAGTCATGGTTAGGGACCATCTGTTTGTAAGAACGTGAGGTATATGCATCTTACATAACTTTGGTGACTGAGTCTATAATTTAACATAAGTGAATCATGGACATCCCATTTTGTGAACTACTGGTTTCCTTGTCCATAATTCTCTTTTACTGGAGGCTTTTATATATTGATTCCTAATTATTCTCAGAATTCTAACTTTTTCTAAGTAATGAAGACTAGAAATTATATCTAACATTGTTTCTCAAAACATTTAATCAATATACTGAAATAATTTAATTCAGACAAAAATTATTTATCCACTAATGCTTTCTTAAACAATGCACATTTCATAATTTTTCATGCAATCACTTTTTTCTGCTTAAAATTTAAAATTTACTTGTTTTTAATTTTTTTGCAGTTATGACAATTACACAATTCTCAACAGTTTTTCGTTCAGTGGAGCATGTTTTCAAGAAACATAGTTTTGGGTATCTGTATCTCAACGTTATCAATAGCATAATTCTAAATCTATTTAGATCTTGGTAAAAGAAATTGTTTGCTTTGTATTTTTCAAAGGGAGTACTAATGGTTCTAAAGCTCAATCCACGTTTAACAGTTATACTGTAGGACATCTAACTGCATTAGGCAGAATAATCTCCCCCCCACACACACAAAAAGATGTCTACATCCTTATACCGTGATTATGCTATTTTATATGGCAAAGGGAAATTAAAGTTGCAGGTGTAATTAAAGTTTCTAAGTAGCTGACTTTAACGGAGGGAGATTACCCTGAATTATCCAATGCAATCATAAGGTTCCTTAAAATTTGAAGAGGGAAGCAGAAAAGTCAGTGTTAGAGTGATGTGATGTGAGAATGATTTAACTGTCCATGCTTGATTTGAAAATGGAAGGAATTCACAAGTCAAGGAATATGGGCAACCTCTAGAAATTGGGAAAGGTAACAAATCATTTCTCCCCTAGAGACTTCCAGAAAAGAACACAGCCCTGCCAAGTAACACCTATTTTGGACTACTGACCTCCAGAAATGTGTAATGAATTGGTATTGTTTTAAGCCACAATGCTTGCGTAATTTGTCACAGCAGCCATAGAAAAGTAATATACCAACTCTGGTCATTTTTTCTTTGGTCACACAAAGGGAAAAAGAGTGGGAAAAAATCCATTCAAGCAAATCTTTTAAAACTGCACATTGATGAAAGACAAATGTAAAAAGTTTTTTTCTAAAGTTAGATTGGTGTGAGATAAATGCAAATACTTGATTAAAGATTTTACATTTTTATCTCCTTCCGAGATATTTTATGAATGGTTTAAATACTTCTTGGTAATTTTTAGCATTTATCTAATATAGGAGTTACATTGAGTTCCTTCTTTGTGCATATAAACTCACCTTTTTCCTTCGTAGAATTTAAAATATAATGCCTGTATCAGTATGTCTTTTGTGGATGACAGAATATTATGTTCTTCCTCTTTTTAAATACATTTTTATAAGAGAGGTTGTAAACAGTCATGCACATGTGTGGACTTCCCTTACAACACCTCCCCACCAACACACTATATTGTTGCAGAAAATTTGTTACAGATTATGAGATATCATCAGACTGTTACCACTAACTATGGTCTATAGCATACATTTGCTATATTTTCCCCCATATCCCCCTATTAACACAGTACATCTTTGGCATTGATGCAAGAATATTACAATATTGCTATTAACTATAGTCCACAGGTTACATTAATTGTATTTTTCCCATGCTTCTCCACATTCTTACCACCTTGCAATAGTGATGTACATTTGTTCTAGTTCACAGAAGGACATTCTTATATTTGTATTATTAACCACAATTCTCATCCACTTCTGGGTTCACTATGTTATTCAGCCACTAGATTATTCTTTAGCTTTCTTTCAACTGACTTTTACATCCCTAGACTACCCTTTACAGCCACAATCCAATTTATAAACCAGCTGTGTTAGTTCTACTCATTATAATGTGTCACCATCAACTCTATCCATTTCCACACTTTTACAATCAAGTTAATTAAGACTTCTACATACATTAAGCATCAGTACCCCTTCTCACCCTCATCTTATCTCTTAATAACATATACTCTACATTTTAACTCCATGTGTTTACTCTTTGTATTTACTTCATATTAGTGAGACCATGCAATATTTGTCCTTTTGTGTCTGGCTTATTTTACTTAACATAATGTCTTCAGGGTTCATCCATGTTATCATATGTGTTCCAATTTCATTTCTTCTTTCCATCAACATAATATTTCATCATATGTATATAGCACATTTTGTTTATCCATTCATTGGTTGATGGACACTTGGGTTGTTTCCATCTTTTGGCAAGTGTGAATAATGCTGCTATGAACATCAGTGTGCAAATGTCTGTTTGCATTCAGTTTTTAGTTCTTCTGGATATATTCCTAGTAGAGAAATTACCAGATCGTATGGCAGTTCAATATTTAGCTTCCCGAGGAAACGCCAAACTGTCTTCCACAGAGGCTACACCATTTAACATTCCCAACACCAGTGAAGGAGTGTTCTTATTTTTCCACATCCTCTCCAGCACTTATTGTCTTCTGTTTTTTTTTTTTTTTTAAATAATGACCATTCTATACGGTGTGAGATGATATCTCATTGCCGTTTTGATTTTTATTTCCCTAATAGCTAGTGATATTGAACATTTTTTCATTTACTTTTTGGCCATTTGTGTTTCCTCTTTGGAGAAATGTCTATTTAAGTCTTTTGCCCATTTTTAAATTGGATTGCTTGCTCTTTTATTGTTGAGTAGTATGATCTCTTTATATAATATAAAATCATACCCTTATTGGATATGTGGTTTCCAAATATTTTCTCCCATTGAGTGGGCTGCTTTTTCACCTTCTTGGCAAAATCCTTTGAATCACAAAAGTGTTTAAGTTGGAGGAGGTCCCATTTATCCATGTTTTCCGTTGTTGCTTGTGCTTTCAGTGTAAGGTGTAAGAATCCACCACCTACCACCAGGTCTTGAAGATGCCTCCCCACATTTTCTTCTAGAAGCTTTATGGTTGTAGATTTTATAGTTAGGTCTTTGATCCATTTTGAGTTAATTTTTGTATAAGGTGTGAGATAGGGGCCCTCTTTCTTTCTTTTGGCTATGGGATATCCAGTTCTCCCAGAAACATTTTTTGAAAAGAAAATTATGTTCTTAAGCTAATTCATTTCTGTGGGTGTAAACCTATTGTAGACAGGACCTTTTTATTAGAATCAGTTAAGGGACCTTCCTTTTGATTAGATCACTTCAGTAGGGCTAACACAGTGTGGGTCTTAATTCTCTACTGGAGTCCTTTATGAAATGGAGTAATACAAAGAAAGGAGGCAGCAGAGGCAGAGAGAAACCTTCAGAAGTTGCAACCAATGAGCTCGGGAGAGAGAAAGTCCACTGAAAGGCTGGAGAGGGGAGAGGCTCGGGAGGAAAGCATCTCTTGATGATGCCTTGATTTGGACACTTTCACAGCCTCAGAACTATTAGCTTTTAACCTAATAAATTCTCAGTTATAAAATCCATTTTTGGTATATTGCTCCCAGCAGATTTCAGCAAACTAAAACAATGCCCTACCCAATGATTTAAAGTTCTTTTCTGACACATTTTAAAATAGAAGAACAAATACATTTCTCTGAAATCCTAATATTTTTAAAGGACATTTTTATGGCTCCTTGGCCTTTAATTAATGTCAAACCAGCAATGATGTACCAAATAGATGTCATTCAATACAAGACAAATTGGCAGGTAGAAGAGTCAACTATAGAAGAGTCGGTGACATTTTCTTATGTAGCTTCATAATAAAGTAATTTTGTTAGCAGTAAGGATGAGCTAGCACTTTACTTTGGTTAATTTAGAACATTTTTTAGAGATTTATACATAATAAAAATCTTTCTCCCGTTTTTATGTAAATCATTTTTAGGACAAATATATCCTTACACAAATCTCTTCCACTGATACTCATTTTTTAAATTATTGGAATATGCATATTTATTTATTCTTATTTACCTAGAATCAATTAGATATCTCCATAAATTTTTCTTTTATATACCTTTTTTCAACTACAGGGGTTTAAATAATAGAATATTTTGGTCAGAGCATGAGATAACTGAATTTAATTGGCAAAGTTTGAAGCTGTTTGGTTATGGCAGGATCTGGTTGTTACATGGGAGTGTGTGGCTGAAGAGGAATAGAGGTGAAGGTCGGTGGAGGTAAACACTTGAAATGCAATGCCAAATGATACACGGTTTCTGTCCTTGAGGACCTTGAAGCCTATGTAAGAGTACAGTTAAGGAATCAGGTGATTACAACAGAATACAATTCGTACTGTGATTGGGTGAATTAGAGTGCACTACTGGAACACACTGGAAGGACAAGTAAATCGGTCTGGGGTGGCTAGGGGAAGGAGTCCATGGGAATAAAGTATACAGGATGTGCATGGGGTTATCTAGAAAAAGCATTAGAGGAAGAGTGTTCCAAGTAGAAAGAATAAAATTTGAAAACATTTGGAGGAGAGGGGATCCACAGGAAATTCTGTACTGGTGGAGAATGTCTTCTCTAAATGTGGGATTGGTTTCTGGCTTTCACTGCCCTTGCCCCAGGAAGGCATGGTACGGGAGAATATAACAAGGTAGGAAGGAAGCAGACAAGGATAATAAGCTTTACTCTTCTTTCTGCCAAATCTGTTTCTTGGAGACGAATCTTAGTCTTTGCGCTCTTTTCACTTCATTCTGAGAAGATTTTTGGCTAACAAACATGTCTTCACTTTAAAGCAAATATCTGTATTATCAAGAACATAGAATGCTACATTCTGGCTGCTCCTTTATTTGAGAGACAGATTATTTGAAAAGCTCAGGCTTATCTTGTTTGAATTTGAGTTTTTTCCAACTCTTTCAAAATCATTGTTGGCTTTCTTTTCAGCAGGTAAGGTGATTTTTTCCCTACTTGCCTCTAAATCAAATGAATCTATGTTTTAATTGTATACATCAGACTTTAACCAACCAGGTACAAAAGTAGCATTCTAGACAGTTTTTAAAAAAAGAGACTCACTTTATAAGCAGACTACAAGATGACACTTGTCAACTATTCCCTCAAGATATCACTTGTAAGAGACTCCCCCTCAACATGCTTCCTAGTCATTAGGCACTCTTCTCTAGGCTTTTTCCTTTTGTATATGGCCACATCCTCGGAATGCAATGTACCTAAATCATATTTTCCTAGCAACCTGCTGAAATGCTTTTTAGTGAGTTAAAATTTAATGATTTCCTTAGCTTTTGCAGAAGTTATATAAGAAATGTCCATTTGATAAATGTTTCTGCATCTTTTCTTGTAAGGCCATTGTCCAAAACATTGTCCATTATGTCATCCATGCTCCATTAGTAAAGATTAACCTACAGTTCAGGGATTGAAGAGTTTTTCCCCCTAAATGAGGTAGTATGATTTCTTTTAATCTGACAAAGAGAACTATATAATCAAATGTAAACACCATGTTTGTTCTTGGCCTTATTTTATTTTTATCTAAGCTGCTAGGTAACTCAAAACCAATTTTAAGGTTCAACTCTAGTCACTAGGTTAAAATAGTTGAACAGAATAGCAATTTTATGCTATTTTAAATTGGGCTTTGCTAATTTTTAAAAAAATTAATTGTCTTGCTTAGATGCATTACAATATTGTAAACTTTATTAAGTAACATTTGGAATTTAGCAATGCACTTCCACAAACAGTAGTCAGTCAATCCTCCTAACAACCTTATGAAATTTTTTTCTGTTTTATATAGAAATAATTTGAGGTTTATATAGATTAAGAAAAGTTCCCATATTTGTTTGACCATATTAGTTGCATAACCATTATTAAAACCCATTTCTTATGACACCAAATTTAATGCTCTGGCCACTATATTATTATCTTGTTAAACATTCCTTTATCATTTAATATACCAAAAATGTTATTTTATGTGCAAATACTCTTTTTACATTCTTAAACTCATATGGTGACTTTAATATTAAAAAGTATTATGCTTTTATAGCAGTTAGCTGAATAATAACGTATTCCATTAGTACACACTAGAACTTTGTAGTCTCTCATGTCTACATTATGGTGCAGGAAACTCAGAAATTGCAGTTTATAACATCAAGTTTTATGTTGCGATGTTAACATTTATTTTGTGTGATACCTATGTGTTATTCAGCCATCAGTTATTCAGTACTTTTGTCTGTTACTTAGTTAAACAATCAAACACATTAGAATACACACACACAAACACACGTGTACACGCACGCAATAATTTACCGAAAAAGCTCAGTAAAAGAAATCACAAAATTCTAAAACTTATAGAAAAAATGAACTACAAATGAAAATAGGTGTAATACTTTGGAAGTCCAGCTTTGCAGTGGTTGTATTAGAGAGAGTTTCATCCCATGAGATTTGAAAGCATATATTTGAAGCTTATGATGTAACTTTTACTAAAAACAGATCAGTTCTTTGCTCATTTTCATAAGGTACACATATAAAAACCATCAACTATGGTCTGTTCCCTATTGTGTTATAATATAACTGATGATAGTTTTAATCTAAAACACTTGTTTCAGGAATGTCAATGCCATTTTATTTTTGTAAATCAGAATATCTTTCTCCAGCTCTATCTCTGCCATTTCACTTTGGTTGGGTCTGCCTACTCCCTAGGTTTTTGTTTGAGTCTCAGGTCTTATAGATCCCAGAATATCTGCTGGTAGGCTGGCGGTGTCCAGTCCACACCAATGCAAGCCCATTGTCTAGAGTGGTTTGTGCAATGCAGCCATTCACATCTGGCTTTCTAGCATTCTGTTGAAGCACTATTAAATTACAAACGTTTTTAAAGACCAGTTGTTTACCTGGCTAATATAGTGTTCTGTTTTCAAAAATCAAAAGCAAAGCTACATGCAGTGGAAAGAGTAATTTTCTAAAGAAAGATGGAGAATGATGGTGGCTGCTTTAAAAAAAGTTTATTTTTAATATATTCTCTTTTTCTTTTTTGCTTAAACAAATATGTGAGGTAGTCTGATTTTGCAAACAAAGCACTAGTTTATAAAGTTTAATGGCACTGGTTTAATTGAAAAACTTGTTAAATACAGGCACTTAAGTAACTTGTACTTAACCAGTTTTTCAATTTAGTATAATAATTTGATAAAATTTGCTGAGAATGGATATTAATTGACCAACCTAAATTAGAAACATATTTGTCTTAAAAAATATCTTGCTACTACAGGTTTACATTAAGATTCATTTCAATCGTTTTAGTCTCATCAATCATATTGTAAATATATTGTAAAAATAACAAAGAATTCAAAAAAGAGAAATGCTCACATACAACTTTTCTACAATACAATGTAATGGTTTAACTTGTTGTAAATGCTAATCCAGTCAATATTGGATTAATTTACTGTGTTTAAGAGGTTAAAATATTTTTTATAGTGCTACTTTACCATAGGAATGCAGCATAAGCATATGTAAAATACTCAGTCTGATTCTTCTTTTCAGGTGATGGAGATACAAGGTTTAATGAATGCTAGATGTCCAAAAATATGTGGATACCAAAGAAAGAATTAGTTACCTGATGGTTGAATATTTAAAGAATGAGCATATACATTCATTCCACTTATCACAGCTCCTGCTTTAGATTATAAACTCATGGAGGACAGCAAGTAGTCTCTTTTGACCACACCTTATACCACCTCACAAAAGAACAGGCACTTGATAGTAATTTTGGGTAGGTTTGATCATATGGTTTATGTGCATGTAAACCAGCTGGTGGCTGTGATGAGTAGTGTACTACTTATCCTGCAAGATTTCTTTCCCTTTAGTAAGGAAGGAAATGCTAAACTGTATTCACCTTAGGATGCAGATTTAATGTTTCCTTCCTCCAAAGAAAACATGAAGCTGACTAAATCCAATTAACTTTCATTTTCTACAGAAGTCTAATACTCATATTCAACGTACTTCTTATTAACTCATTTTGTTGCACTCCAATAAGATGGAAGCGTGGCGATCAACAAATCAGTTCAATTCAAAGTTCCAGATGATAAAATCCCATGCTGATTTCAATGGAGAAAGATAATTTAATATCAATACATATAATTAACATGATTAACTAACATTCATAATGTGTATATTGCTTATTTTATTTTTATTTTATTATTTTTTAGGAGGTACTGGGGATTGGACCCAACACCTTGTACATGGGAAGCAGGTGCTCAACCACTGAGGTACATCTGCTCCCCATATATCACTTATTTCAAAATGTTAACTGTATTGATTTCAAGTAAAAATCTAGCACTATAAGACATCCATGAGGTGCTAATTTAAGACTCTGAGTCAAGTGAAATTAAATATCTCCAATGCAAACATCTAAAGAATGTATGGAGGGACAAAAGAAGAAAAACAAATACAAAAGGTTGATGTAAAACTATGTTTAACCATATTAACAGCTTAAAAATGCATATAAGAAATGAGCGCCCATTCCTACAGTATAGTCAAAGTGGTGTTTTTTGTTTCTTATGGACCATAGCAGTGTTATTAACTGTAAGCAAAAGCAAACAATTTTATTCATTGTTTATTGGAGTGAAAATTGTTATTACCTTTATAATGGGCAACTGGAAACACAATTATATGATGACATATTGCTACTAGTTTCTGCTATAAAATATTTTTAAAATTTGACTTAATAATTGACTGGGAATTTACCCCCAGGAAACAATTCTGAATTCACAGCAAGATTTATGTGCAAGGATGTTAACATAGCACTACTTAAAATATGACAGATTAGAGGGGAAAATTTATTTTCCACAATACCATATGAATTTAATTTATGGAACAACCAAATGGAATATTATGGGAATATTTAAAACTATGTTTTTGAAGAATATGGAATGGCATAATGCATTAAACAAAAAGGCTTATTAGCAAATGTGTGTCCAATATAATTTCGTCTTTGTTAAATATACCTATTTTTATATTTTATGATGTATTTATAGACAAAAACCATGATGGGGATAAAACAATGTGTTAGCAGCAATTAAATGAGATTTGGGATCAAAGTTATGTCAATGTTTGAATTTTCTGAATTCAATATTTTCATCAAAATATTATAACTTGTAAGATTAAGTAAAATATAATTAGTTCATTACATTTTATGAATGAGTTAAGAAATAAAATATTAATTTTAATCTGAATAAATATATTCCTCATTTCTTTCCTTCTATGTGTAATAACAGCTATATCCTCAAATTAATTGGAAGACCTGCACAATGCTTCTAAATTTTCACATAATTTCATATCATAAATTCTAAGTTCTGAAAACATGATCACCATTTTCCCAGACCATCAGGCTCAAATTTTGGGTATAACCCTTAATTGTTCCCTTCTTAGCTTACTTTAAAATGCCATTATGCTTTCCCTTTCAAACACTGTCATACACATATAATAGCTCTGCTAATTAAAAACACCATGATATGCTTTCACCATTTTTATTCATTTCCAAAGAATTACAAATAACCTTTTTACTATTTCTGCAAAGGGAAAGTCTAAGGCAGGGGTTCTTAACCTTTTTTTGTTCCACGGACCCCTTTGCCACTCAGGTAAAAATCACTTACCCCTTACTAAGTCCACACCATACTGTGTAGTATTTAATAAGTATGTCACACCCGCACCAACACATCTCACAAGAATAATGTTTTTTTTGAATTTCAATTCAAGCTCACGGACCCCTTGTTAAGAACCTCTGGTCTAAGGTCATGTATATTACTAGAAGGAAGCTAAAAACTGTAACATGGGACTGTATAAGACAGTAAAACCTCATGTAAAACATGAATATGGGTGATATTGCATATATAAGACTGTTTTTACAAAATTAAAATACAAATATACTAGAAAGAAGGAAAAAGAATAGCTGCTATGTATGGCAGGGGAAGCATAGAGACATGGAGAGGTAATGAGTTTTGTTTGTTTGGTTTTTATTATTATTATTGGAATAATGAAAGTGCTCTAAGGAGGACTGAAGAGATGAATGCCTACTATGTGATTACATCGAACCATTGAATTTACACTTTGGATAGGTTTATGCTTTATCAATATGTATCAATAAAATCGATTCAATTAAAAATTCCATTATGCAATTCATCCTTTTTGTTTTCCTCAGTCATTGTTCTTTTGTTTTAAAATTATTTATTCAGTGGCCACTGTGTGCCAGGTATTGTTCTCTTTCATTGCCAAGTGTTAGATAACTCCTCCATAACTGTGTTTCTGAACCTTTACAATAACTGATCTTACCTGATTTCCTTCTATTCAATATGTCTCAGTCCAGTCCATCAACTTTCATGGTTGCTTTGGGCTTGAACTGAGAGAGATGCAGCTCAATTTATACTAACAACAACAGCAAAACCTGGTTGGGGGATTCTTGTTTCTCAAAGGGAGGTGCTGATTATCAAATTTATTGACTCTTAGCTCTAAATTCACTCTTCTTGCCTGCTCTGTGAGAATGGATCTGGGCCCCTTGAATATTTTTCCTCTGTCAGCTGGCATAGTGTTAAGTTTATCAGTAGAAGGCTCTGTATAAACATGGCAGGAGGAAGGGGCTTTTGCTTTCTGCTCTGCTGTGCTAGTTCTGCACACTCCTGTGGTGTGCCTTCTCTCCATAACCAGTTCCTGCAGCATGGCTAGATTCCTACAGCACATGCAACTTCCCCAGCACCAGGCTCCTGCAGCACCTGGCAGCCCATGGCACCCCAACACCACGGATAGTTTCACAGCAAAGGGCCTCAGGTGAGAAACTTCCCTGTGAACATATTTCAATACTTCACTTACAGTAACAAAATTTTGATACCAGTAACCTGTTACTAAAGTTGTGTATGTACATAGCATAGCAATACCTAGAGCAACCACTAAGAAAAGATTACAAAACAATATACTCAGAACACTATAAATCAAAATGGAATGCTTAAAAATGGAAGAAAATGATAAGAAAAACAGAGGAATAAGAAGCAATAAGCAGAAAGTAAAAAATTAAATAGTTGAATTAAGCCCTAAAATTACCAATAATTGATCTAAACGTAAATGGTCTAATCAAAAGACAGAAATTGGTGCCACCATACAGTGCAATATTATTCAGTGATGAAAAGAAATGAACTATAAAGCCACAAAAGGACATGGATGAATCTTAAATGCATATTATTATGAGAAAGAAGCCAGTCTGAAAAAGCTGTATGGTAAGTGATTGTATCATATAACATTCTGGAAAACCAAAACTATAGTCACTGTAATCAGATAAGTGATTTCCAGGAGTTTGGGGGTGGGGGGTGAAGAACAGAGGATTTCTTAGGGCTGTAAATCACAGTTTGAGCCGTGATTACTGTGATGGTGAACACAGGAAATTAAGAATTGTTGAAAGACATAGGCCTGTACAGTCAAAGAGTAACCTTAATGAAAGCAAATTTTAAAAGGAAAACCAACATTTAGGAGATCCAGGGAAACTAGGAAGGAATGAAGAATGTGATATAAGAATCTAAATGTATGAAAATTGTATGAAATAATCTCATCAACGGGGGTGGGGGAAAAGGTTCTGACTTCAGTAATTATGAAAATGAGTGGAGTCTGTAAAACTAAAGGAAAAAGAAATTGCACATAAGCACTGTACTGTAGTTGATGAAGATTTTCTTCAATTAAAGGAACAAAGGCCCTTGAAGAACTAATTTTAAGAATAGGTCATGGAATATACAAGATAAGCCTTGAGCATCTTGTAGTGCCAGAAATTAAGAAAGTTCTCAAAAACAAAACAAAACAAAAAAAAACTCTAGCCAAAAACAAAATACAATACCCAAAAAAGCAAACACAGACAACCATAGTGCTCAAGGTATATGTCAAAGAATACAGGTGTAAACTGCAAAGAATCCCAATGTCCAAAAGTTAGAACAATTTGACCAAAAAATAAAATAGTATTGGATTATAACCCAAATAATTAAAAAAACATCCATTTATTCATGCATATATAAATAAATTATTCAAGAATAAATAAATGAGGGAGAATAGAGAAATCCCCCATGCAGAATAATTCCAAATAATTTACCTAGATGCTCCATACTCAAGGAAGTTCACATAACTCTCCATTCCTTAATGGTGAGCTATGCACAGTAACCTTATTCCAATTAGTACAATATAGAAAGGGAGGGAAAAAAGAGTAACTTTAATGTGGAGAAGCCTAAAACACACTACCTCAAGACAAGTTATCAAGGTTAACATCAACAGTGATGTTATATTGATTATATATATTCTTGATAGGATGTGATGATAACGGAACTTTTATGTTTGTTCCATTCCTGCCCAAAATACACTGCTACAATGTACCCATGAGAAAAACATCAGACAAACACCAAATGAAGGGCTTTCTACAAAATACCTGACCAGGAATCCTCAAAATTGTCAGGATCATCAAAAGCAGTAAGTCTAAAGACTGTCTCCCATGCAATGAGGAGCCTAAAGAGGCATGACTACTCAATATAGTGTGGGATCCCTGGTGAAATTCTGGAACGGAAAAAGAGCACCGACGAAACAGTGAGGAAATTTGAATGAACTATGGTCTTTAATAACAAGTTCTTGAAATTGGTTCATTAATTGCGAAAAGATGTGCTATATTAACATAAGATATTAGCAATAGGGGAAACTGGGTGTGTGGCATATGGGAACTCTCTGTACTATCTTTGTAATAATTCTGTAAATCTAAAACTATTTTTTAAAGTTTATTTTAAAAAGTAGAGATTGGTGGTACGGATGTTATAAAAATAACCAAACTCTTTGATATCTAGAAGAAAATAACTTCAAACATAAAAACATAAGTAGGTTGAAAGTAAAAGGAGGGAAAAATAGATATCATTCTAGCATTAATAAAACAAATCACTAAAGGCTATAATTGTTTGAGGTAAAATAGAGCAAAGAAAATTACTGGAACAAAGTCAGGCATTTCATAATAAAATCACTCCACCAAGAAGGAATAGAAATCATAAATACCTATGCTCCAAACAACAGATCTTCAAAATACATGAAACAAAAACTGATATATTTAATGGGATATATTAAAAAATTCACAGGTATAGTTATGGGCTCCAACACCACAGTCTCAGCAATTGATAGACAACTGGACAGAAAATCAGCAACTTATAGAAAAAGTGAACGACTCTATCAAGCTATAGGATCTAATCTGCATACAGGAACACTTAACAAAATTCAGACACATTCTTTTCAAGTGCCATGAAACTTTCACCAAGATAGACCAAATCCTTAACAAAGTAACTACTAACAAATTAAAACAAAATTAAATCATACAGAGTATATTTCCTGATTATAATGGAACCAAACTAGAAATCAGTAATAGAAGGCAGCGGGAAATTCTCAAACACTAGTGTTATGGATTAAATCGTGTACCCTGTAAAGACATGTTTGAGTCCTAAACCCCAGTCCTGTGCATGTACTCATTTGTAAATAAACTCTTACAAGATCCTATTAGTTAAGATGAGGCCAAATGACTCCGGGTGGACCTTAATCCAATACAACTGAAGTCCTTATAAACAGAAAGAAGAGAGATAGCTATGTGATGGAGGCACAGACTGAATTGTGGACTGCTGGCAAGCCACCACCAAAAAGCTGCAGATTTCTGAAAAGGATGACCCTCCTGATGCCTTCATTTTAGACTTCTAACCTCCAAAACTGTGAGGCAATAAATTATGGTTTGCTTAAGCCACTTAGTTTGTGGTATTTGTTAGAACAGCCCTAGCAAATCAAGATTATAAGGACATTATACAAAATATTTTTAAAATGTCTATGCGTCAAAAAGGAGGTCTCAGAGAATAAAAAAATATAGAACTGGATGGAAATGAAAATACAATATATCAAAATGGAAAGGAAAATACAATATTAACTACAACTAAAGCAGTGACAAGTGGGAAATTTAGAGTACCACACATACCTTAAAAAAGAGGAAAGTTCTTAAATCAACATTTCAAATTTCTACCTCAAGAAACTAGAGGAAAAAAGAAAAATAAACCCAAAGAAATCAAAAGAAAGGAAATAATGGAGGAGAAATCAATGAAATTGAAAGTAGAGAAATAAATTTTTTTTAAATCAATAAAACAAAAAAAAATGCTTCTTTGATAAAAAATAAAATTGGTAAACCTATCTCAAGACTGACAAATAAAAAAAGAGAGAAAACACAACATCACCAATATCAGGAATTTAACAATGTTTATCAGTAAAGATAATGCAACCATTAAAATTAAGATAATAATGAAAACTTTCATGATCACAAATTTGAATACATAAAATAAACTTATTCCTCAAAAACCAAACCAAGATGAAATTTATAGCATTAATAGTCCCATAACCTATATGAAATTAAATTTTAACTAAAATTTTCCCCAAAATGAGTACCCAGTCCAGATGATTTTGCTTGAGAATTTTATCTAACATTTAAAGAAGAAATAACACTAATTTTATACAATTGCCTCCAAAAACATGGAAAAGGAAGTACTTTTTCAACTAATTTTATAATTTTACCCTGATGCCAAATCCAAAGACAGTACAGAAAAGAAAACTACAGTCCAATATTTTTCATGAACTAAGATGTAAAAATCC
This sequence comes from Cabassous unicinctus, assembly GCA_029593785.1. Taxonomy (NCBI): domain Eukaryota; kingdom Metazoa; phylum Chordata; class Mammalia; order Cingulata; family Chlamyphoridae; genus Cabassous; species Cabassous unicinctus. Next base: position 35,387 of record JAQZBX010007005.1, read on the forward strand.
TCAACAAAATAAAGTAAACAAAAGCCAACAATATATAAAAAGAATAATACACCGTAACCAAGTGGAATTTATTGAAGGTATACAAGGCTGGCTCAACTTTTAAAAAAATCAATGTAATCCGAACAATCTAAAGAACAGAAATCATATCAATTGATAAAGAAAAAAAATAACTTGTCAATGGCCAACACACACCCATGGTAAGACAAGAAGTACAAGGGAACGTCAACTTAATAAAGCACACCTAACACCAGAATCTGAAAGATTGATTGCTTTTTTCTCCTAATAGGAATAAGGCAAAGATATTGGCTCTCACCACTCTTATTCACCATAATACTAAAAGTTGTAGTTAGTGAAATAGGGCAGTAAAAATGTTGGGGAGCTATAAAGAGTAGCATGAGGGAACCTTGTGGTAGAACCACTTTGTATCTTGATAGTGATGGTAGTTGCACAAAGCTACATGTGTTAAAATTGCATAGAACTAAACACATATATACACATATACTAATTAGTATGTGTATAATAGGTGAAATCTTAATAAATTCCGTGCATTTTACCAATGCCAATCCCCCGGTTTTGATATTGTGCCATACATTTACACAAGATGTGAAATTGGATGAGGCAAGGTATGTGGGAATTCCTTGTACATTTCTATGTATATTCTAGTGAGTCTATGCTTATTTCAAAATAAAAACTTTAAAAAATAAATTTTTTACACCCAAGAGCAGAGTAAAGGAGAAAAACACATGATTATGTCTATAGATTCAGCAAAAACATTTGAGAACATTTAAAATTCACTAAAGATTAAAAAAATGTGGTAAACCAGATAACAAAGGGTGCTTCTGATGAATGGTTTCTACAAAACTTCTACAGCAAACATCACATCAAAGGGAAATGTATTGAACATTTTCTTCTTAACATTAGGAACAAAAAAAGATATCTACTTCTATCACAACTATTCAGTTCTGAACTAGTGACCCTATAACTGTGAACTACAGTGGTTAACATGAATATACTTCCATTTACTTGCTATTTCTTTAGCTTCTCAGTGTAGTTATATTAACTGAGAGATTTGTAGCATTGCTGTAACCAGATGCTTCCCTTGACCTTCAGTTGTTATTGTAGCTAAATATTCCCTTGGCCCCTCCTTTATGTCTTGCTTATTCCAACTTCAGCTAGTTCTAATCAGAGGCAACCTGGGCCCACACTTGACCCTCTCCTACTAATGATGAACAAAAGTAACCCCAGAACATAAAGTATCCTGTAAGTGGAACCAAAATAAGCAGAAACAAAATTAAGAAGAAACATTGGACCATGAAAAGAAGTGAGAGTTCTGACAAACAGAAGTTCCTGAAACATCACAGTCCACTCCTCAGAAAAAGTAATCAATTAGCTATAATAACCCAAGCTAGAGATCATCTTACAGCAGACCCTACTCCAAATCAACTTTAAAACCTAACTTTCTCCAATTTGGGGAGACAGAGGTGAACTGACTCCTGTCTCCTTACGTGGCTACCCTGTAATAAACTTTCTCTCTTGGAAACCCTGGTGTCACAGAATTGGTTCTTGTGTGCATTGGGCAATGAGCCTACTTATTTAGTAATGACTCTAGTCAGTGAATAAGGCAAATAAAGAAACAAAAAGAATAAGAAGACAGAGGAAGAAATAAAATTGCTATTCCTGTCAAATGTCATCATTTCATTCATATAAAATGAAAGTCTATACGCTATTAAAATTCATAGGTATATGCTTAATATAAAGTCAATATAAAAAGTCAATTACATTTTCCTATATTAACAACACCTTTTTCAAAAATGAAATTTTAAAATATATGCTGGTTGCAAAAGCATGAAAAACAAAGAACAAAACTCAAGGAGTACATTCAATGAAAGATGTGCAAGACCTCACTCAAAAAACTAAATCATTGCTGTGAGAAATAAGAGCTGACCTAAACAAATAGGTATATTCATGTTTTTAGATTAGAAGGTTCAACATTGCAAAGATGAAATTTTCCCAAAATTGATTTGTAGAGTCAATGATATCACAAATCAATTTCCCAGGAGGCTTTTTAAAATTAATTTTTATTTTTATTTTTAAAGAAGCTTTAGATTACATAAATTTTACATAAAAAATATAGGGGATTCCCATATGTCCTACTCGCTCCTCCTCCCACACTTTCCCACATTAACAACATCCTTCATTAGTGTGGTACATTGGTTACAACTGATGAACACATATTGAAGCTTTGCTACTAACCATTGACTATTGTTTACATTATAGTTTACACTCTGTCCCACACAATTTTGTAGGTTATGACAAAATAATGGCCTGTATCTGCCATTGCAATGTTATGCAGGACAATTCCAATGTCTGAAAAATGCCCTCATATTACCCCTATTCTTCCCTCTCCGTCTCCTCAAAACCTCTGGTGGCCACTACCTTTATATCATTGTTACAAGTTCTTCCAGTGCTAGAATAATAATAAGTCTATAGTAGAATGATAATAAGTCTACTTTAGTCCATTATTCATTTCTCCATCTTGAGAATTTGGGGATGGTGATGCCCACTCTGCTTCTAACTGAGAAGGGGCATAGATCCCACTGGGCAGATGGATGGAATTATCTTGCTTGCAGTTGCAAACACAGTTCCTCTGTTCCTTGGGATTGGCGTTGTCTATCATCATCTCCTTGTTAGTTGCCCTGAGTGAATCCAATGAAATGGAGAGTAGGTGTTGCAACTCTGCTGAGATTCAGAGCTTTTGGTTTTTTTTGTTGTTGTTGTTTTTTGGTTTTTGAGGTACCGGGGGCAGGGATTGAACCCAGGACCCCATATGTGGGAAGACAGCAACCAACCACTGAGCCACATTGGCTCTCCTGAGTTGCTTTATTGTTTGTTTGCTTTTTTGTTTAGGAGGCACCGGGAACTGAACCTGGGACCTCCCATGTGGAAAGCAGGCGCTCAACCACTTAAGCCACATCAGCTCACTACCAAGAGGTATTTTTAACTTGATTTCTTCATTTGCCAGGGCTGCTTTGATGAATACCACACAATGGGTTGGCTTAAACAACAATTTATTGTCTCATGGTTTTGGAGGCTAGATTGACAACATCAAGTTTTTTTCAGGGCTTGCCTTCTCCCAGAGTCTGTAACAACAGTCTGTCAATCCACTTTCACATGGCAGTCTTTCTCTCCTTGTGTCTATTCCTCTAATTTCCTTAGACTTCTGGCTTCCACTATGTTCTGGCTTCTAATTCCATGTCCAATTACCTTTGAGTACAAGGACTTCCATAAATGTATTAAGGACCACCCTGATTCACTTTAGCCTCAACACAAATGAGTTCATACTTTTAATAATGTCATCTTCAAAGGTCCAATTTACAAATGGGATCACACCAACAGGAATACAGATTAAAAGTTGAACATGTCTTTTATGGAGACATGATTCAATCCCCAACAGTTGAGAAGCTGATTCTAAAATTATATGGAAATCCAAAGAGTGAAAAATATTAAATATGATATAATTTGGAGGATAAATGCTATTACATATTAAGAGTTATTACAAACTATACACAATGTATTGTAAAGTAAAATAGAACAGAATATCTAGAAACAAATGAACATATGTAATCACCTGACCTATAATAATGGGCAACTTCTGGGCAGTGGGTAAAAGACGGTGTTTTCAATAAATGATAGGTGATCAACTGGATATCCTTTTCTAATCAATGGCCTCTACATCACACTGTAGAAACAATAATTCCATATGGGTGATAAGCTAATTATAAAGATAAATAATAAATTTCCTAGACATCAAATGAAAGAATACTTTTATGACTTGGAATTGAAATATAGCATACATAAGCACTAACAATAAGAATAAGATAAAAAATTGGACCATTAACTTCTTTCATAGAAGTACACCATTTAGAAAGTGAAAGTCATGCCAAAGTGTTCAAGAAGGTATTTGCAATACATTGATTAAAAAAAAGACCTTGTGGTGGGGGGTAAAGACCTTGAATATATAAAGAATTCCTATAAAACAGTAGGAAAGGGACAGAAAACCTAATAAATAATGAGCTAACCTTGAATAGGCATGTCACAAATTGTATCCAAGTGACCAATAAACATGACAATATTGCCAATCAAAGAAATACAAATTAAAACCACAGTGAGATATCATTCATGCACACACCAAAAAATATATTTTGAGAAATAAATCTCAATAAAAAGAATGAACAAATATTAAACTCCCATCCAGGGGAGTCCTGCTACATTCTCAAATAGAGGGGCAGGAAACTCTCGAGTACATAGGCAGTACCTAATAAAAGAAAATGGGCCAATATGCCAAGCCCTCAATAATAATGCTTGTACTTAAAAACCCTATGCTTGCAAAATTGAAACTTAGCCTAATAATAACTATTGCCGATGAAAACCTCCTTGTTACTCAAATGTGGCCTCTCTCTGAGACCTCACCAAATAAACACACTATCTTCCCCCTGGCATGGGACATGACACCCAGGGATGAGCCTCCCTGACACCGAGGAACATATTTTGTTGTTTATTGTACAGGTTTCCACCACTGAGATAACACACTTTGACAAGATGAACACATTCATATTCCATAGAGGCATGGCCCAGGTGCTCCCTTCCCCACATATCCCTCCACCACCAACACCCTGCACCAGTGACCCTCCCCTGCCATAGTTGCCAAAAGAACACTCCCATAATCATATTCACAACCACAGTCATCGGCCTCCCAAAGTTCACCTGTTCCTTCCTCCAACCCTCCCCCAAAGCTCCATGGATGGCCTGAAGGGGAAGATAAAAAAGGGAACCAATCATGAGGAGCTAAGGAAGACATATATGGGTAAGAAACCTGATTCTCCTAGAAATCCTTACCACTGCCAAATTCTACAATTGGTCTTTGAATTACCTCCAGTAATCTTTTTTAATCATAAATTATCAAAAAGGTAATGTAAAAAGGTAAAAAGGATTTTTTTCTAAATCTCATGACCTAAGAAAAAATGTATCCTTAAGATAATGAGCTATTAATTTGATGTAATTCCTGGGGAAGAGGGTTAAGGAGAATGGAATATTATATATTAGATTGATTAATTTGTGGGAATTTAGAAAACAAAACAACAGACATGTGGACTCAGAATGTGAAGATTCAAAATAAGTCACATCTAAAGGAACTAATTTTCCTTATTTTTCCTATAGGACATTGAACCAATATATAAAGAGTATTAAATCAAGGATGAGATCTTGATTTAAGATGGATACATGAAAAAAATATCTAGAGGTAATGGGGAAAAAATAATGAAGTGGTTGCAAATACAATTAAGTGAATTAAGAGCTGATAAAATATTTTAACCAAGGAGTGTTCATTAAGGGATTGATAGTCTTAAGAAATTTTGTTAACATTATTTCCTTATTCTGATGAGTATATTGTCAGGATTCTAATAAATACCCAGAAAGAGATGAATTTCTGTGGTTCATATTCCCCTCTAAATATGTTCAAATTTCTGTTCTCCCGGCACTTAATTTTTCTGGTGTATGCATTATCTGCTTTAGAATTTCTGTAAAATTTCACCTAAGAAAAGGCACAAAATCCAAAGTAAAACAAAAAAAAGTTAATTTCATTAACGGACCTAGGTCATCAAAAATAACACCCCTGCCCCCTCCCCCCCACCGCACACACAGTTTTTCTTGCTCTAATTAAGACTTGGCAATTAGTACAGTTCTTTAGTAGTCTGGGCTGGGCTGCAACCTCATTAAGGGGCACTAATACTGAAGTAAAAAATCTTCTGTATACTTAGGGACCCTTACATTTTATTTAGCTTTCTGCAAGATGTTTTTGGATAATTGGTCCCATAACATCTTACATTAGTGAACCTTATACCCCATTAGCCAAATTTTCAAAGGCAAGTTTTTTTTTTTATGAATACCTGTACAAAATTGCATGTTTGATAAGCCAACTGTGTGTGTTGTGTATAAGGCACCTGCAAATATGAGGTCCCACAAATGAAGCCTCATTTTTAAAAAGCTTGTTTGAATGTAGGAGTTATAGGCTCATTAAATTCAGGTAAGTAATGAAGCTATAACCTCTAATTAAGTATATAAAATATTAAGACCAAAGCCACTATTTTGCTATTTTGTTTACTTTATTCTACTTTTATTCTTTAATGAGCTATTTAATCTATCACTTTTATATTTCATTACAATCTTTTTAATATTAAAACTAAAAACCTGATCTATATCCATAGATTACTTTTAGAAACCTTACATAATCATAGAATTAAATAAAATAGCTCTTTATCTGTTTAATGCTTTGCTCAATATTGTAAACTTAGAAACAATTAGTTCTTGCATTATGTTTATGGAAAAAATCTGTACTATCTTCTTTTATCAAAATATAAGGAGAATTGCAAGAGAATTCAGCAAATATCTTGAGACTAATGAAAATGCAAACACAATATATCAAAATCTATGGGACACTGCAAAGGCAGTGCCGAGAGGGAAATTTATAGCCATCAATGCTTACATTAAAAAAGAAGAAAGAGCTAAAATTGATGATCTAACTGTACACCTGGAGGAACTAGAAACAGAACAGCAAACGAATCTCAAACCAAGCCAAAGGAAAGAAATAGTAAAGATTAGAGCAGAAATCAATTAAATTGAGAACAAAAAAACAATAGAAAGAATCAACAAAACCAAAAGTTGGTTCTTTGAGAAGGTAAAAAAAAATTGGCAAACCCTTAGCTAACTTGACAAAGAAAAAAAGAGAGAAGACACAAATAAATTCAGAAATGAGAGGGAGAACATTACCACTGACCCCGTAGAAATAAAAGAGATCATAAGAGGACATATGAACAACTCTTTGCCAAAAAACTAGAAAATGTAGACCAGATGGAAAAATTCCTGGAAACACATGAACCACCTAGGCTGACTTTAGAAGAAATAGAAGACCTCAACAAACCAATCACAAGTGAAGAGACTGAAATAGTCATCAAAAACCTCCTAAAAATGAAAAACCTGGGACCAGGTGACTTCACAGGTGAATTCTATCAATCATTCAAGCTCTTCCAAAAATTTGAACAGGAAAAAATGCTACCAAACTCATTCTATGAAGCCAACACCACCCTAATCCCAAAACCAGATAAAGATACTACAAAAAAAAGAAAATTACAGACCAATATCTCTAGTGAATATGGATGCAAAAATCCTCAACAAAATACCTGCAAATAGAATCCAAAAGCACATTAAAACAATTATACATCATGATCAAGTGGGTTTTATCCCAGGTATGCAAGGGTGGTTCAACACAAGTAAATCAATTAGTGTAATAAACCATATTGATAAATTGAAGAAGAAAAATCACATGATCTTCTCAATTGATGCAGAAAAGGCATTTGAAAAAAATATAGCACATTTTTTAATAAAAACATTCTAAAAGATGGGAATAGAAGGAAGCTTTCTCTCAACATGATAAAGTGCATATATGAAAAACCTACAGCTAGCATTGTACTCAATGGTAAAAGATCGAAAGCTTTCCCACTGAGATCAGAAGACAAGGATGCCCACTGTCACCATTATTATTCAATATTGTGCTAGAAGTTCTAGCAAGAGCAATTAGGCTAGGTAAAGAAATAAAAGGCACCCAAATAGGAAAGGAAGAAGTAAAACTTTTACTATTCGCTGATGACATGATCCTATATCTAGAAAATCCTGAAAAATCTACAACAAAGCTACTAGAATTAATAGACAAGTTCAGCAAAGTGGCAGGATATAAGGTTAATACACAAAAATCAATAGCATTTCTATACACTACTGATGTGCAATGTGAGGAGGAAATCAGAAAAAAAATTCCATTTACGATAGCAACTAAAACAATAAAATATTTAGGAATAAACTTAACCAAGGACATAAAAGACCTGTATTCAGAAAACTACAAAACATTGCTAAAAGCAACTGAAGAAAACTTAAATAAATGTGAGGACATTCTGTGTTCATGGATTGGAAGACTAAATATCATTAAGATGTCAATTCTATCAAAACTGATTTACAGATTCAACACAATCCCAATAAAAATCCCAATAGCCTTTTTTGCAAAAATCGAAAAGCCAATAATCAAATGTATTTGGAAGGGTAAGGGGCCCCAAAGAGCCAAATATGTCTGAAAAAAGAAAAATGAAGTTGGAGGACTCTCACTTCCTGACTTATTACTTAGCTACAATGGTAAAAACAAGCATGGTACTGGCATAAAGACAGACAGATTGACCAATGGAATCGAATCAAGAACTCAGAAACTGATCCTCACATTTACAGTCAAGCGATTTTTGACAAGACGGTTAAGCCCACCCAGCTGGGCCAGAATAGTCTATTCAACAAATGATGCTGGGAGAACTGGATAGCCATATCAAAAGGAAAGAAAGAAGACCCCTATCTCACACATTATACAAAAATTTACTCAAAATGGATCTAGGATTTAAATATAAAAACAACAACCGTAAAACTCCTAGAAGAAAACGTAGGAAGACATCTTCAAAATCTTGTGGCAAGCAGTAGTTTCTAAAACCTTATGCCCAAAGCATGAGCAGCAAATGAAAAAATAGATAAATGGACCTCCTCAAATTCAACACTTTTGCACCCCAAGGGACTTTGTCAAAAGTGTGAAAAGGCAGCCAACTCAATGGGAGAAAATATTTGGCAATCACATATCTGATAAGGGTTTAATGTTCATGATCTATAAGGAAATTATACAACTCAACAATAAAAAGACAAACTACCTGATTAAAAAATGGGCAAAAGATTGGAAAGGACAACTGTCCATAGAAGAAATACAAATGGCAAAGGAACACATGAAAAAAATGTTCAATATCACTAGTGATTAGGGAAATGCAAATCAAAACTACAATGAGATATCATTTCACACCTATTAGACTGGCCGCTATTAAACAGTCAGAAAATTGTAAATGTTGGAGAAGATGTGAACAGATAGGAACACTTATTCACTGTTTGTGGGAATGTAGACTGGTAGAGCCACTGTGGAGGACTGTTTGGCAGTTCCTAAGGAAGTTGAATATAGACTTGCCATGGGGTCTGACAATACCATTGCTAGGTATATACCCAGAAGAACTGAGAGCAGGACACGAATAGACATCTGCACAGTGATGTTCATAGCAGCGTCATTCACAATAGTCAAATGTTGGAAACAACCAGGTGTCCATCAACGGATGAATGGATAAGCAAACTGTGGAGTATACACAATATGGAATTTTATGGAGCGATAAGAAGAAATGAAGTTGTGAAACATGACAGCACGGATAAACCTGGAGGACCTTATGTTGAGTGAAGCAAGCCATACAGAAAGGGACAAATACTGTATGATTGCACAACTATGAACTAAATATATTGTGTGAAATATAAATATATTATGTAAAATATGAACATGAGTAGAACAGCATATATAAGACCATTTTCCTTTGAAGCTGAACAAATACAAGTTAATAGTATATAATGTTAATATCAAACAAAAAATATTATTCTAAGTGAAGGAGACCAGATAGAGTACTACATATGGTGTGACTGCATTTATATAAAATGTAAATATAAATCAATTTATAAAGATGATAGGAAAGTAGTGGCTATATAGGTCTGAGGAAAGAATGCTAAGGGGTGTGGAGTCTTTCTTTTTGGAGTAATGAAATTGTTCTACAATTTTTGAGATGATGAATATACAACATTGTGATTGAACTAAAAGCAACTGATTATACACTTTGGAAAGAATAGCCAGAAACAGCAGCTATGTGCAGTGGGGGAAGCATAGAGAGATTGAGAGGTGAGGAATTTCCTTCTTTGTCTGTTTTTTATTATCATTATTACTGAAATAATGAAAATGCTCTAATAATGATTGAAGTGATGAATGCACAACAATGTGATTACAGCAAATACCATTGATTGTACACTTTGGATGAATTGTGTTTATTAATATGTATCAATAAAATTGATTTGTTTAAATAGTATATATATAAGAAGTACAGTCTAGGTAGTGCTAAAATGGAGGAGTGTGCCACTTTTACTTGTTTTCATAGAGCTGCCATTTCTACGTTATCTTATCATCTTCATTTCTGCAATACTCAGGGCTAGATTTATATCTTCAACAACTTAAGGCATTATTACCAAATAATAAATTTCAAAATGCATATATTTTGGCCAGAAGGGGTGAAAGTTGAAAGATGTTTTCCTACCAATCAAAGCATTAGCATCCACTGACATAGATCTACCCATGATCTTCAGAAGTGAGACTAACACTTTGTAGGGATGGTTTTGAGGATCACAACACAGAGAATTGGCAAGAAGAGCTGGACTCCTCGAGCTGCAATGCAAGATCCCAGGGCCAAGGTATGGGTACCTGGTAAGGTAAGGAGGACAGAAGCCAGCAAAGGTGAACTGACTGGCCAAACCAGCTATTTTAGTTTTGGTCTAGGTCCAACAGCAAGAAAAATACTTAGTGTTCCTTGATTCTTCACTGCTAATCACTACAAATACTTGAGAATTTAATTAAAAAGTTGTGATAATCCTTATTTTCTGTTTTTAAGGTAACAACAAACAATAACATGCCCTAGAAAATAATATTATGATTTAGAATACTACAACAATAATACAGAAATACTCCTGTAATATAACTTTTAAAAACATGTGCCTGGTGGTCTTTTCATCAAAGACTTTAAAATTTTCACTATACCGGAATTACACAATTGGAGAGTCCTAATTTCTAAGAATGCCATCCTTCTCCTTATTTCACAGGCATCTACTTCAATTTGAAATTTTTCCAAACTGATTAATATTAACAATGAACTATTAGAATCAATAATGCATTTAATCATTTAAAATGCATGTAGTATTTACCCAAAGTATTTTGTTGATCTGTACTCCAAGATCTGCAAGAGTTTTGCATAAAATATTCATTCTTATTAGGTTGTCCCAGACCATTACACCAGTATCTAAGTTAAAAAAAAGTCAATGGCAAAATACACAAATTTGGTACGTGAAAGCAATCTGTAACCTTCTACCTTGTATATGTCCTACACCATCTGCAGTCAATTAAGTGATTACCAGGTGTTCTCAGTAATTGCATTAATGCAAGATTACATGCCACTTTAGGGGTCTTTAAATATTTATTATAAAACCCTAATCTACATTTTTCTCCACTCATCTGGGGACAAAACATGCTGATATCTAGTACTGACAAAAATAAGGTAATTGGACTTGAATTAATTTGTGGATTAAATTTCATTTAAAAAACTTTTTATAAGCAAAGACTTAAAGAAAGAATAAACACATAATGCTGATTTGGTTGTGCCTACTTAACCTCCTCATTTCAGTTTGAGTGCAAAAATATATACCTATAACGTGTGCATAAGATGTCAAAAAAATCAAATCAAGTGTTATTTTGTCAGGACTAGTACATATTGGTGAATTTAATGGACCAGAAGATTCATTACCTCATTTGTATGGGTGAAAAGTAGTTTTTCATGTTTAGATTTGGAACTAGAAAGAACTATACTTACAATCTAGCATAACTGACTCAAATCACACAGAAGGAAAGCAAAACTTAGAGGCTTGGTCAAGTGTGCAGAGTTATTTACATTTAAATCTACTAAAAATTACAATCATTAATATAAACATAATGCACAGTGCTCCAGATATGTTCCAAGCACTTCACATATATTAACTCATTTAATTCTCTCATCAACCCTAAGAGGTGGTAACTTGTATTATCTCCAAGGAAGCCTAAATGGTTACCCAGATAAGATAAGAAACTTGCATAAGTTCCCATAGCTGGAAAGTGGCATATCTGGGATTTAGCTGACTTTGGAAGCCATTCTTTTAACCATTAAAATATATTTCCTTCCTCAAACTAGATTCTGAGGAATCCTTATTTCCAAGTGAATATACTCTTTCACATTTTGATATATAAACCATATGATTATCCCCATAATATTGCTATTAGTGACAATCCATAAATTCCTGTATTTTTTTGTAATTTTCATTGAACATATGTTCTCAATTTCTTCAATATCGCTTAATAATGTCAATATCCAAAGTGCATTTCTAGCAAGCATGTTATATGTCTAATATTGTGAAATCTTTGTATGAGCCTAAACTCCAAAACACTAAAAAAAAAAAAAACTTTTTTTAAAAATTTTAAATGCTATTAGAAATTATTGCATATTAAAATTCTTAATAGTAACAGTTAAAATTGTTTTACTCACTATTTGCATTATAGTGGTTTTCTTTTGCCAATGTAGGTGACTAATAAATACTTTTTGAAAAGCTTCCAGACTCAAATTTTCTGGGGGCTTGTGGAATGAAATAAAATGCTGACGCCTCAATCAGCCCTGTGTGTGCTTACTTTCTTTAAAAGTAACTGTGGCTTTGTTACCTAGTACTTTCCTTACACAAACTCTGAGGGGGAAGCAAGTGTGTGTGTGCACCTATGGGCGTGCGTGTGTCTGTTAGTGGGTGTATCAAGGTGAGCAGAGGGGTCCTGCCCAGGTAAGAGTATTATATTAGTTAGGGTCTTCAGTTTTTCCTAAAGGGTATCAATTTTATATCAGTTTGCTGGATTTCTAAAATGAATATGTCGAGCCACAATTACTAACGTTTTAGGCTTTCCCTTCATCTGACCAATGCCAAGCCTAGGTGAAAGTATATAGCATTTAAGGAATATTTAAAAGACACACATCATCTCTGTCAGGTAAGTCTAGATTTTTCTTTCTGAGTGAAGTCAGGGCACTAAACATGTTACCAAGTTTCTTTGTCCTTCACCACACCCCTGCTCAAATTATTTCATCTAACTACACATTGTTATTGTGCTCTTAGCTTCCTTCAAAGCATTTTGCCATAATTTTGTGAAACCCAATGTTTTTTTGATATAGAGTTTTTTTTTTAAAGGTGCAGGGCATATCATTCCATTTTCTTTCTATAAACCATGTGTACATTTCATTCAGCATATGTGAGAAAAACACTGGTTTTCCATGTGAAGTTCAAATGTGTTCTCCTTAAATATAATGATACCTTGTTACTGATCATATTTCCCTTTATAGTTTTACTACTAGGAAGATCATAGTAAAATATGTACTTAATTAATCACTCTATAGGATACAAATAGCTAATCTACTAATAGAAACATTTTCCTTTATCTCTTTATAAATTTACTGTATTTTAAAAATGGTTATTTCATTGCATGGATTTTATTATTAGAGTATCTGACTTAGAAAATACAAGGAAACAAATCAAAGAAAAATATTTTCTTTACAGAACCTGATGCCTAATTTTTCTGACTTTCCTTATCAAACAAATGCTCACTTATCGTAAGTAAAACAAATGTAATCTTTAAGTCTAGCTGATAACCCCTGGAAGGCCAAGCCACCAGCGCTGCCGCCTCTCCCGGAGCACATCTGCCTCTCATTGTTCCCACTCCCTAGCTTTGACTCCCTCCTAAATCATCCTGGGAAATGAAGGCAAGAAGCTCAGACCTCAAAAGAAACCAAGAGGTCAGTTCTGGCTGCAGAAGCTATCTATACCTGTTTTAATCTTCAAAATGTGAAATATGGAAAGAAAAATAGCATTGAACGTAAATATCATTTTATTTAATTACTTTTAAAGTATATTCTTTCCTATAGGCAGGCTTTTTTTTTTAATGCTGCCATGACGCTAAGCCTTGAGACACTGCTGAAGAAAGAAAAATGAAGAGTCATGGATTGTAATTAAGGTTTTTATAAAATTTGGATATGTCACTGGTTTTCTTTAAATATAAATGAGAATATCAAACATGAGTAAATGGTTCTACAATAACAGCTAACAGTTCCTAAGAGTTAATTCATTCAGTAATTCATTCTCCCAAATTTATTGAGCATTAAACAAGAAGAATTTTAAGAGATCTCATCTGAAGCATAAGATTGTGGTTTTAAGCACATGTTTAGAGTAAACTTTTCTACGCAATAACATTCCAGCTTTTTATTACCATATGAGCCTTAAATGTTTTACTGCGATAATGATAGAGATGTCACATTGTGGAGCTTCTTATCATGCTTAAGACACACGAACACATAATGCAGCCATTCTGGGTTTCTCAGAAGTCATCACATGTGACTTAAATTTAAATGAGGGAGGCTACCTAAAAAACAAACATAGAAACAAAACTAGCTCTACTCATTAAGACTATCACTTGTTCAACTTTTCAGGTGATCCTCATTTTTTATCCTCTTTTTATTGACTGATGACAAAAGGCATATGAGAGGGAAAATCATAATTTTGTAGATATTGCATTATTAAAAATAAAATATATTTAATAATATATGTGGTAAAGAATATACTTTAATATCTTAATTTAGTTGGTTCAGAGTTATTGAAGAGCAATCATTTTATGGAATTCATTATTTATAATTTTTAAACTACTTGTAAAAGTAATTTAAATCTACTCTATTAAATATCAATGTAATATTGTTGGTAATAAAAAATAACAGTTTATTCCCATGATATTGTGGGAAAGATAATTTATATTTTTAGTGAATCTAATTACTATATTAATAATTACTATGATTTGTATATAAAAAGGTCTTTATCAAAACTACATGACAATAGTTTATTTGTACTGCCTAAAGAAATTATTTTTATTTTATATATCATGTTGTAGCAGTCTCCTAAAAAAAATAAGAAAAGCTTCACAAAGATGATGCATAATTCACATATTTTATCCACATTATTGGACAGAAACTCTGTGATGAATAACATAAAACATCATTCTATTAACACATACCAGTATCTACCTCCTAAAATCACTCAGCATTTTTGTCACCTACATAAAAGGAATGCTTTGTTAACAAACATACTAATTATAGATCAAATAATAGAAATTTTGACCTGGAGAATGGTTCTGAGACTTGTTTAAGAAAGTTCTTGCTTTTTCTTCAAGGAGTCTGACCTCTTGAGATCGTGTACTTTCTTTAATCACTTCCCAACAACAATCTCATTCCTCTCTTTCAGCTTTATTCTAAGAAGAGAAATTTGGAGGAAGAAAGCTTGAGTTCATTAATCTCCTCCGAGAGTATGAAGGTCATGAAAAATTAGGATCTTAGCTTCTGTGGGAGAATTTGGATATTATCTGGTCAAGTTTAACAAAAAGTCTAGAATTTTGTAAGTATTCGGCAAATACCTGTCAAAGTGAATTTCTTATCCCAAGTCTAAAAATATTTAGATTTCGTTCTGAATATGTCTGAGTTGGTATATGTGTAAAATATATTCTTTGTATTTTTTGCATTAGAAATAATCTGAGTTTCATATTTCTAGAGCAGATCTGGATTGGAATTAAACTCACTGGGTTTGTCTCATCACTGGATTACATTTTCCTATGAACTGAATTAACGAGAAGGCAGTCTTCTAAAGAAAGAGAAGGGTAGGTTCCAATGGAAAAAGATATTTGCTTTGCTGAACCCTCTTATATGTAATTGGAAAATAAGGGAGATTTTACTTTCCTATTATATTCCCTAAATATCTGGAAAGAAATATTCAATCTGTGACATTGATAGAACTGACTATAAATTTCTAAGTGTAAGTAATAGATTAGGGGGTAGAAATTAGAATCGTTTTACTTCAAAAATGAAAAATCACTGAAATTCTTTTTCCATTAATATTAGTCCATTTTGTGGTAGTATATGTTTTATTATTTTAAAATAGTATCATGCTTCTCCTACAATGAAGACCATGTCTATAAAAAACTGTAAAAAAAGAAAAATAGAATTAAAAATTACTTGATTTCAATACAATTAAATTTAGAGTCTTTAAGAATGAAGGCTGATTGTCTTCATTGCTTTAATTCAGCCTATTATCTCTCAATTCTTTATAAAAGTAATATTATTATGCCATGATTCAATAAAAATTTCATTTCAATAAAGTTTTTTTCACATGAGATACACTGTTTTTGGCATGTGATTTTTTTTTTAAAATAAGCTTTAGATTACATAATGTTACATCAAAAATATAAGGGATTCCCATATGCCCCACCCCTCCCCCTCTCCCACTTTCCCCCATTAACATCTTTCATTAGTGTAGTACATTTGTTACAATTGATGAACACATGTTGAAGCATTGCTACTAACCATGGACTATAGTTTACATGGTAGTTTACACTTTGCACCACAAAATTTTATCAGTTTCACAAAATGTATAATGGCCTGTATCCGTCATTGCAATGTTAT